>CM042330.1:32293224-32345724 GCA_023566125.1 Zingel zingel
AAACTTAACGCTTCATTCCCACATCTTGTCACAGCGTAGGAAAGCACAGTGCTCTCGCCAGATGACAACTTTGTTTTTCTCATTATCTGTAACGTTAAGTGTTGCCCAGTGTCGGTGGAATTAGCAAGCTAACGTTAGCTAACTAACATTAACGTTAGCCATCAACTGCAGCGGGTGTATCGTTCCCTCTACTTCTTTGCCGAGACAAATAAAAAATAAAAACTTGTTTGCTGAGACACAGCGTTGACAGCCCTGGAGATGGATAATCTGTTGAGCTATCTCCCAGTGTCTGCTGCCCGGTGAGGATTGAAGCACATGGACAGTAAATTGCTGCTGATCCGAGCGCCGCTGTTTTGTTGTATCATGTTAATTAATTAGTTATATGTACGCTTAACCCAACCTTATTCCGATTAAGGTGTGTACATGCAGATGTATCCCGGTTACTAAAGGAGTTCTCTAGGTCTGTTAACCGGGTTATGAGAACTGCGATTTTAACCGGAGTAGGTGTATACGTGGCGTTTGAGAAACAGGGGGTATTGCCTTAACCTGAATATAATCTTTTTTTAAACTGAATGTAAAACGCACTGTGTCTCTCCATTTTCTCACTTTCGGTTTTTCCCTCAAAATTCCCAGAAGAGCTTGGGAACACAAAGAGAGTCAAACTGACCAATCACAGGGAAGGCGCTCTGGCCAATCAGCAGGTCACAAGCCCAGGGTCGGAGGTCAGCCAAGATAATGGGTGTGGAGTGGGCAGAAATTTCCTACCTCAGGGGACAGGAGGGTGTGTGGTGTGAGTGTTTACATATTATCTGGCGTCAGCATTTACTCCCATGGTGACCTGGGACAAAATGGACAAACACACACCAAACACTGAAAGGTATTGCCAGATGGTAGGCGTGCTTCTAATGACTCAGCGGCACAGATCCCGGTGCTTTATACATTATTGCCGTTGGTGATTTGCCTTTCAGTGATCGAGAATAAGTGTGCTGCTGTGGTACCTGGTATTAGTTTTAAACTTTGCTACATGTGGCCGTGTTGTGATATCTTGGAACTTGAACACCCAGAGTGACAGAAGTACCCATCCATTAGTCACACACAAGTCAAGCTCTGCTAAGGAGAGTACATGCCAGTGTGTCACATCACCTCAGTGGAACAGCTAGTTTTTCATGGTCAAAACACTGCCCCACCTTCCAGGCCCATTAAGCTAAGTTCACACTTACAAAGTCGTCAGTTAGCTGTAATGTTCACACTACACAACTTGCCGTCTTGTAATCGGGAGTCAGGAAGTCATTGTAGTTTTCACACTACATGACTGACTGGCGAAAGGGGGCCGAACACTACAAGATCTTTTACCAGGAGGAATCCCAGATGCTGTCTGGTCTCCAAACTACGTTTTGTTCCAAAGACACAGGTGTAGCGCACGCACGCACGCACGCACGCACTGGCTGTAGCTCTCAGACAGATCCGGTCCAGATATTTAGCCTGCTAGATATCTGGAAGTGGAAAATCAGGGCTAAAGTCATGTTGTGTGAATTTACTCATTAGACAACCCTAGTGTGAGTGATTTATCATTGTTACCACTTTTAGGTGTGGTTTTAACATATAACTCACAATTTCATGTCTACCTCACTATGAACATAAATAACTTTTGTGCAGCACATACTTCGTGTTTTGTGCTAATTAGCAAATGTTAGCAACATGCTAAACTAAGATGGTGAGATTGGTAAACATTTTCTGCTCATCAGCATGCTAGCATTCATATTTGGCTCAGAGTACTTCCGTGCCTAATCACAAACTCACAGATCCAGCATGCTTTAGAGCCATACATTATTTGATAAATTATTGAATTTAACTAATTGCTTACCAAAATTGTTAATTAGTTTTTCATTTGTCAAATGACTAAGCAGTTATTTCTGCACAATTTAAAACTATTACCATACATGCAATTCATATGGTACTTTTGTACATGGGCAAAAAGACACAAGACTGTTTAGACTGTTATTAAACAGTTAGTGAAACTTCTCATCCAGTCTTCACGTGTGCATGTGTCACTGTATACAACGAAATCTAAGGGGGGGTCTATGAAGCTGCCACCCAATCTATAATTACGTAATTGAAGACTGGCAGTGTGTGCGTTTGTGTGGGAGTAAGAGGCAGAGGGAGGGAAGGAGTGAGTGAGTGAGTGAGTGAATAGGGGGAGGGAAATGTATTCCACTTCTTTAAAAGAGAAGGGGAGTTGTCCATTCTCTGAAATCCTTTAAATACCTCACCTACCCTCCCCCATCCCCCTCTCGGCTCCTCCTCCCCTTTGACCTCCAGGCCGCCCCCACCCCCTCTCTTTCAGGGCCAGCTGGACACCTATAACCTCAGGCTTCCCAACAGCCCAGGTCTGGTCACTCTCAAACACAAGCTGGTCTTCTCTGTGCTGAGGGACGCTGGAAAGACCCAGCTGCTCTCAGCTTCTGCTTGGTCTCTCTAGGAGATGGATGAGTGTGTGTGGACTTGTGTGGTTTGACCTCCATAAGGATTGGCTTTTTGTCAGACCTTGAAGAATCTTGCAGAAGAGCTCTTGGCATTGTATGCTTAAATCAGGTTGACCTATTTGAATCCAGTGGAGTTATACAATACCATTTCCTTTTAATGCAATTATAATCTGGCCATGTTGTCTTAAAGACAAAATACATGAATAAGTATTATTTTTAGAGATGCACTGATTGACCGGCCGGTGTCCGGAATTGGCAGATTTTCACGTGATCGGCCATGACTGGCGACCTGCCGGTCAGTCTGACATATGACGATTTTATGCCAGTCAAATGCACTTGGGCACCGCATGATTAACATTGCGCAACATCAGCGCACCGCCGCTCAATCAGCTGTTTATGAAATGTCATAAAGTCGTAATTATACACAGTCTGCTCTCTGTGTGCTGTAAAGTGGTTAGAAAATATGAAATCAGAATCGGCTAAAATCGGTATCGGCAGTTCAAACTCAATGAAAGGGGGGGAATAATAATAAAAAAATCACTGATATTTCCTTTTTATCCCCCGAGAATGTGTCTGTCTGGGTTCCTGTCTCACCTGCACAGCCTGACGTCCCTGCCGGGCATCTGCCAGCAGCTGGATGGTGATGGCCCTGCAGTCCTGTACAGCATCTTGTAGATAAATAAAGGTGTGGCCCATATGACGGCCAACACTGCACTCCCTACAGATAGGCACCGAGCAGGATTCACAGAAGAACAGAAACACCTGGGAAAACAGGGAGATAGACAAATCAGTTTTGTGTTTCAAATAGTACGAACTGAATCAGCACCTGCTGACCGTACAACAAACAAAAAACAGGTTCACACCACAAATCTCATTGGACTTCATATATGACTGATACTGCATATGAGCCATTTGGTTTGCCTTTGGGTATGAAATGTGCTATATAAATACATTTGCCTTGCCTTATCAAAAAGGTATACTCACAAATAGACAAACTTACTAATTTGTTGAATAAATCTTACTAATCATTTTAAATACTCTTATAATCGCTCAGAGACACTCAAGAAAATCAAAAAAGGTTTTGAGCTACAATATAACGTTCCTTTGTGTATGCATACTTAAAAGGACAGTTGTTTTAGGTTTGTGTAAATATGTTTGATTTATTATTATTATTATAACTAATTCTATAACCAATTATATTCTTTTTCTTATACTTAAATGCATTTTTTTTTCACCTATGTCTACTTAATGTGTATTTGTGGTATTCTGTTGTGTATACATTTCTTCTTCTTTTAAACTGCTGTAGCACAGGAATTTCCCCAGTGTGGGATTAATAAAGTCCATCTTATCTTTTAGACAACTTACTAACCATGCTAACAGCATTGCTAACTACACCAAATGGTGCGGTCACTACGGCTATTAGAAGTTAATATACAAAGTTTAAGATGACTCTGGGACAGCTATCAATTTTTGTTTCATTTTAAAACAGTATTTCCCATCCTTCTTTTGATTCGCAGCCTGTCACTCCCTCTCTACCGTAGCTCCGTGCCCTTTAACACCACACTGCATTGCCTTGCTCACTCCTGTGCACGCCACGATCCCCTTCTTTATACTGCTAGACCCAACAATTACTGTTATGATTTTGACTTGTGGCAATGTGATAATGCTCAGTTTATTAAAAGACCATGAATGATAAACATGTCATCCAAATGCATGTGTTACTAGGTACTCATATAGGCCTTGAGACCCCAGTGAGTTTGTCTCTTCCAAAACACAGAGCCAGAAGAAGTACAAAGGTACTAAAGGCCACAAAAACTAGATCAATACTCATTCTGAACAATCTTTTAACATCTGTGGAAGAGGGCCGTAAAGGGATGTCATATTTGTCAAACCATTCATTACTGTATTGGCAACAGTCTCATGCTTGTTGAGATTTCTGTTTGGAAGTTTGTAGTTTTGCCTTTGAACTTTACTATTTTCTTTTATTAAGATGAATTATATATGCCTTATTTCCTACATTTTCTTAGATTGAAATATACAGACCTTTGTATGCCATATACCACTTATTTTAGCAGAGATGCTTGATCTATAGTATGCATAACTGATCAAGTAAAATCAGCACTAACCATGGTTGACATGATCGGGATAAGAAGGAAAAATGTAATTTAATCTGTGTTGTTAAAACCTAAGCTTTGCTTCAAACACCTTCTCTGAATGCTGACTGTTTGGAATGGAAGGCTAATTAAATATGCACTAGCCATCATATCCCAAAGAGACACCACATTTATGGCCCCCCAATAGCAGGAGACCTGAGTGGATAGGGAGGGGCCTGCAATCAATCCATCAATTATGGCTGTTCCCCCCCCCAGGGAGCGGCATAATCTAATGAGAAACACACACACCTCCCCCCAGTTTTTTTTTTATTTTATTTTTTTTAACTTCCTCCTCCTTTCGGCCTTCTCCTTATGTTCTTCCCGTCCTTTTCTTGCTGTCCCTCTTTCTGCTGAGCCTTGTCCTCTACTACAGTCTCTACAATACTGTCACTCAATCCTCTTCCCTCCTGTCCTATTCCACCCCCATCGACATCTCCTAAATTCAAAGGGGACGGGACACACAAAAGCAAGGAATGCAGTTGAGTGGAGGAGGAATGTGGAGATAGACAACGATGTACACAGGGCTCAGGCAGTTGTGGCTGAGGGACAGGCAGATTGATATTGCAAGGATAGAATGGATTCTGGTGAACGATAGACCCATAGTATCTACAGGACCGATCTGCAGCACTCAGATCATCAAATGAAGCCGTTCAAATATTGACAATTACATGACGAGTGGTTAAATTAAATTTAACATTTTCATGGTGATAAGAAAGTGGATCTTCTTATGAAAACACTGATGTCCTTACTTGTGATGTTTATAGGCCTAGCACCTACTATTCAGGAGAACAGCCTGATTAAGTCTTACAAAACTAAATATCTATGGTAATCAAACTTGTATTCGCCCACCAGTGTGCAGGCCACCACAATGTTCTACTAAATCATTAAAAGGTATCTTGTTCCAATTAATACAGCATCTACTGATAGCTCTACAGACTGACCTTACTGAAAGACGCAGCCCCAAAAAGACTCAAATTTGGTATTATAGATATCAGATCATGCTCTAATGAGCCTTACTGATACATTTTTTAATTCTTCAGCAAAGTCTGAATATGATTGGTTTACGTTAAACATGGCTGAAACCAAATGTTTTGATATTAAATGAAGCTTCCCTACCTGATTTCGCCAATAACCATGTTGCTCTGGCTTTTATACAAGGTGGTCTTTAAAAAAGGTGCTCAAAACCATCTCCATCACAAAATCTATTGCACATCTGTCAGTCATGGAGGAGGGTTCCAATTCTCTTCCTATGGGTTCTTGCATTATTTGTACATTAAAAAGTTGTTTTGGTGGAGTTTTTCCTTCTCCAAACCAAGGCTCTGAAGACAGAGGGTGTCGTATGCTTTAAGGCCCTGACACACCAAGCTGACGGTTGGCCGTAGGTCCTAGTTGTGCGGTGTGTCGGCCTGTTTTTGGGGCCTCCGACGCCAATTCAGTGGTTGCCGTTGGCTGAACAGCCAATTCATCTGATTGGCTGTTCAGCTTAAAAGTGAGGAAACCAAACAAACGATTTTAATTTTATTTATTTATTTGATTGGGACGTTTGTTGTGGGTATCATAGCAAAGGTATCTGGTTTCTCTTGTTGAATGATGAATACATTACCGCCGCCTGCTGGTATGGGGAGTTATTTCCTTGCATGCATGCACAAAATGTATGTGGTACTTTGCCATCAGCTGTAGTCTGTGCGTTGTGTTCCAGGGCTAATTTTTGGCCAGACAAAGGCGACAAGGGCCGACGAGAGGCGACTCCACAGGCCGTCGGCGGCTTGGCGTGTCAGGGCCTTTACAAATTGAAAAGCTTCTTGAGGCTAATGGCCAATGCTAATAGAAAATGCTAATCAGTATTATTACACACAACAGCAACATTTTAGCTGTGTCTAGGAACAACACATTTTAAAAGCATACATGACATACAAAACAAATAAAACGACTGATCAGTTAAAGAAATCTCAATTCATTTATATGTCTATACTACCAATTACATTTTATATGGACAATTGAGAAACCAATTACCTCATGGTTGTATTATCGCTTGTGTATAGACACCATTTGTGTATGTGGAAACATGGCAAAATGAAACAGAACTGAAGCCTGCTATTTAAAATAACAAAAACTTCTGCTAATTTAGGGAAAAAGATCCTTTGACAAACAGCTGCAACAGGCTTCAGATTTCTTAAATGCTACCTGCTGCTTACTGTATGTGCCATCAACAGCTCAAGAGTCCTTGAGGTGAAACACACTCACTCATACACACAAGGTTGTAGACTACATAACACACCAACCTTTCGGAATGCCAGTCAATATTATTGACTTACACAGGATACTGGCTTTTCCCCAAGAGGTCTTCATGGAAGGATGCTGTTCCCTTTCTGCTTGCCTCTGGCTTTATCTGCCTCTCTAAAACCCATATTTAATAAGCTTTAAGTAATTAATAACTAATTTGCATTCAAGCTATGAGAAACAAGAATGCTTAACATACAAGCCTAATTCTTTGCAAGCTACGAATACAGCTGCTCCATTACACATGTGGTACTAGAGCAGACCAGGAATTTCAGACACGCCAGATACACTCACACATGCAAGAATACACCAGAAACGTCCAGTGTGCATGTGACTCAGAATGTAAATAAACTTAAAAGATGTGAAATGGTAAACACCTACAGACTTGCAGAGTAGCATGTCACATGATCTAACAAAATATCCAAGCAAAATGCACAGGAAAACAGGTACACACAAAGTGAAATGTAAACTTGATGTGTGCCGCTGGGTGTTTTGCTGTTGAGGAGGGGCTGGAACATCAGCAGCTATAAAGCTCTGACCAGCAGGGCTCAGCCACATTGGGGGAAGTGAGTTATTGTATTTCATTAGTGCACCGGATGTTTCCCCATTCTTCCTCTTCGCCCATTATGCTCCTTAATGCATTTACACTTATACATTTACATATGTTGAGGGGTGTGTGTGTGAGTTTGAAAATGTTTCTTCATAAACTGTTGTTGATGATTTCCATTGAAAAATCATACAAATAAAGCCGAAACATTGTTGTTGCTTATTTTTTTTATATGAAAAATCATACAAATAAAGCCGAAACATTGTCATTGTATATTTTATATCTTTGGGTTTTTGTGTTGGTCCAAAGCAATTTGAGGATGTTACCTTGGGCAGTAGGAAATTATGGTGGGCATTTACACCGTTTTCTGACATTTTATAGACTAAACATATAGGCTAACAGATAAATCAACAATGAAAATAATTGTTTGTTGCAGTCATATATACAAATATAGACAAACCCTGCTAGTGCACCAGTAAGCCAAGTACTAAAAAGTACTAATTTCAGATATTTGAGAAATGCATCTCTGCTTACAATGAGAGTACAAGTGTTAATACATAGTGGAAAGTGCACTCAAGTACAATAATTTCATGCCCCACGAAAGGACAGAGACATTAGACATTTGTTCTATAGTAGTATCATACTAATACACATTCACATTATAATCTGCTAGTTACAGGCTATCTATAATGACCATGAAAGAATCACACCACACTCTAGCTTAACAGGAACAAAATACTGAAATCATGAGGAAATCAACCTTAAATGCATGATGGCTGTGATCCTGGCCTTTTGCTCACACGGTGGGCAGGCAGCATTAGGATCAGCCCCCTTTCCTCCCTCCCTCTGAGGTACTGGGAACTGGGGGAGAGGGCACAAGCTCAACTAGCCAGTAAAATCACTCCATGCAGCACTCCCTGCCTGCATGCAGAGCCAAGTGGGGGGAAGGGACAAGGGCCATGTAATGTCATGGCCCTTGGTACCGGAAAAACCAGGGCTGCTCTGAGAAATGTGAAAGCCCGTTCTCTCAAAGAACTTAACCACTTTTCACTGACTGTGAGATGCTCAGATCATCTGCAATGGCCATGTTCAAATGCCATTCCTCAACAGTTTCCATCGTACTCTATACCTTGTCTGTTACATGTAAGAAAAATGCATTTCACATGTAATGCAGAATGTTTTTGCAATGCCATGGCTTGCATGACTTGAAACTCGATATACAACATAACAACTATAAAACCCATTCTGAAGTAAGTAGGAAAAGATGTGAGCTCATTTTTAGAGATGAGATCAGACCGTTTCCTCTGGGATTTTATTTTTCCAGCAGCAGTGCACAGGGGCTAAGGTTAGTGGGATTGATCTGTGAAGAAACTTATGGAAAATTATAATTTTAACCCAGAGAAACTAAATACATTTTGGTTCAAAACCATACTGAAAGGTCTAAAAAGGTGAATTTATACTAGACGCATCCAAGGTGGTGCGCGCCATCGTGACGTCAAAATGACGTAATATCCTGCAGGCGCGTCCGACAAAGCGGAAACAAACGGGTTCGCCGACAACCGGATGCCAGGACTCTGAGAGTGACTGCAAGTCTCTCTTGTAAACTTACTGGGTTAAGATGAGTTCTTTTATGGTGACTGAAAGGCTTGATCCGACGAAGTAGGTCATCGAATCAAATCGAAGCATTGACGTCAATGCTGCTACCAGTTCCGCCATTTACTTTTTTCTTCTTCTTCTAGTCTGTAAAAAGAGCAACGTCGGTAGCCTTTGCTCATTAGCGCCACCTATGTTCAGGAGAAGACTGCAACTAGTGTCGCGAGCACCAGCGCGGGTATAAATATTCACGGCGATTTCATGACGTCACATTTGTACGCGCCAGCTTGGCTGCGGTTACTGTAAAACACGCTTTACAGTAAATCACCTCAAAACATCTTTTGAAAGGTGTTTAAAAGTAACCTGCAAGTACAAATACAGACATTTTCTTAAAGGGCAACTTTTATATAGCATTTTCAGGATAATACTTAGTATTTTGTGTTTGTACCAGAACATGTTTACATGCTTTAATGTAAAAAAAAAAAAAAAAAAAAATTATATATATATATATATATATATATATATATATATATATATATATATATATATATATATATATATATTTTTTTTTTTTTATTTATTTATTTATTTTTTTCTCTCATACTGCCTATGGCTGCTGCATCTGTATTCACCCTCTGTATGAGATGCTCTGTAGGAGCACCTGTCTCTTTAAGACCCACTCCCGAAAAATCCCAGTCTGCTCTGATTGGCCTGAGTGTTTCCTAGAATCTGTGCTCTGCCGCAGCCTCGGCTGTTGCGTCAATAGTTGAAGCTGAAACTACTGCAAAAAGGAGTATATAGCAGGACTTTTTACCATGAAAAATCACCAATAAAAGGCTTCTAAGCCAAATTCTACACAACCGGACATGTCCCAGGAGTAAAGTGACCCAAAATTGGGGAGAAATGACCAGCATTGGCTGCCAAGATTACAGCTATTTGCATTAGCATGCAGCTACTTAATATTTAGCACTAGGCTACGTTAGATTGTAATGGAACAGCACTTTCTACCTTCAAAAATCACAGATAAAGTCTTCTGAACTAGGGGTGCACCGATCCGATATTAAGATCGGATGTCAGTCCCGATATTGACAAAATAGCTGGATCGGGGATCAGAAAAATTAACAGATCCACGGGCCGATCCAGTTTTGTTAGTTTTTTTCCCCTCTGTTGCACGTGTGTCGCATGCTGGAAGAGTTGAGTGTACATAAGAATTCAATACATTACATCTATGTTATTTTGTCTTAGTTAGGAACGTAATGTTTAGTTAGGAAGGTCTGGTGCTTTTAGTCTCTTCCACATGGTGGAAGAGACTGTATTATTAATTCAACAACTGTATCGGCACGGTATCTGGTATCGACAGATACACAAAGCCCAGGCGTCGTATCGGGACTGAAAAAGTTGGATCGGTGCATCCCTATTCTGAACCAAACACTACCCAATCGTACATGTTTCAGCAGTAATGCGACCCAAAATTGGGAGAATTTAACAAATTGGCAGCCAAGATGACATCTTTTACTGCTGTTAGCATGTAGCTACTATAGTTAACAGTGGACACTAATAGTATATAGCAGCACTTTCTACAGTCAAAAAGGGGACAAAGGCTTTTAAACCAAATACTACATAACCGTTAATGTTTCAGGAGTAATGTGACTTGGAATTGGGGAGAATTTAACAAAACTGGCAGCCAAGATGATCTTAACACCGCAGTAGCTTTAACACCGCAGTCCTGCCTACCTGGAGCTTATGACCAATCATAGAAGGCCGGCTTAGAGATGCGTAACACTAAGCCGAGAGTAGAAAAAAAACTGTTGAAACCAGAGCGTTCAGAACAGTTGGAAATCGGTTTTAGCTCACAGGGATTTCACTAAAATATGTTTCCCTCATTATGTTTTGGCCATGTTAAACATGAAAATCCGACATTATAGCATTGTAGATATGACAGAAAATACGGAAAAGCATAATATGTCCACTTTAAGTATGTTTATTTTTAAGATACAGGGATTAACTGTGTGGACGTTAAACTGTTTTTCCTTAATGCCGTAGGCCTATGTACTCTGTCTTTTAAAACCTGAAAAGGTGTGGTCTGTGTGTTTAACAGCTTTAAGACAAACATTTAATATAAGTGTTTTCCATTTGAGAAAGGGACACATCCCTCATTTTATGCCTTGCTACAGGGCACTTTAAAGTTCATAATAAAAAGGAGAGGCGACCGCATTCATAACCTCACCTGTAATCATGCCAGTCCACGATAATTTATGATCTTTGACCACATGCTATGTCGAAATGTTAGGGATTCCTTACACATACACAAATAAGTCACGTCAGTTAAGACTGCCAAGCATTTGAAAGATTTGATGACAAACGCATAACTCCGACAGGCCTAATTCCAGCACGTCAGGCAGCAGCCGGTGTCAGGATGCCTTAAGCACTAACGCACAAACCGTCTTCCTCTATGAAGAAAATATTACGGTGATCATATTGTGCAGCGCTTCCTGCATAGCAAAATAGATAAGACAGGTTGAGAATGTTAAACAATCAATTTTCATTTCTGAATTATCTGTCTGTGAGGAAACTCCAGCGCTTCAACATTCTGCATCTGTTTTAGATAGGGTTAAAAGGGATACTTCACCGATTTAGCATTAAGCTTTGTATCAGTAGAAACGCGGTAGTATTTTTTGAATGACTGTGCTTCCCTCCCTCATGTCCCCCTGAGAGGGGAGAGCTCTGTATTGTGGGTCTGCAAAAAAATCTTCCGATGACATAAAATGACGATTGTTGCGTCATCGGAAGATTTTTGCCCAGAAGCAAAGGACTACAGCCAGTACTAGGAGATACTTCCGTATAGCCCATAGGGGGTTGGACTCCGGCATTCTCCGAAATTTCACGAACCAAAACGACTGTCAGCCATCTTGAATCCTCGCGTAGCTTAGTGGCTTCTCAGCATCAAAACTTTAGATAGATAGATGTATTCATCCCGAAGGAAACTTTAGAACAAGAAGTATGTGCATTCAAACTACTACTGGGATACATTGGTACAGATCGGAGAATATGCAGGACACTTTATTACAGATGGAATACTCGACACAGCTTCGCCCGCCTGCTATGGAGACCAGCGGTGCTGATCGACGCCTCTGGCCGGTGAAGGGACATCATCAGCGGGGGACGTTGAACGCTAGTCGGCCACCTGTTCCATCAATCCTGCTTGCAAGTGTCCGCTCATTAGACAACAAACTGGACTACATCCAACTTCAATGAAACTCCCAACGCGAGTTGTGGAAACAATTGCTGTATCGGACTATCCAGCTACCGGTCCAGCTACTCTACTAGCTCTGTCACCGGGTAAGACTAGCTAGTGGAGGTGAGCTGTGTTAACACGGACTGCCTGGTGCAGAAATGGGGGTGCTTGTATCCAACTAACTGCTAACTGCTGGTGGAGTTTGGTCGGTATTTACGTTCTACATTACACGCAAATTTGTATACTCGGTGATACAGTCTTCCAAGCGCTAATGCTAGTAGCTAGCTATGTGTTAGCTGAACTTTACGGAGCATATCATGTGTGTCCATTGGAGGGACAGTCGCAGCTAACGAAACCCCAACTGCTCACAAAAAGTCATTAAATTGAAATCGAACACCATTGTTAGCTTTATAAGACCTTGGGGTATATGTCATGTAAGTGGCATGACGAAATTCAAACTGTAAATATACGAAGGTTATGCCGAAAATGAAGCTAGCTAACTAGCTGCTATCTGTACACATAGGATTGGAGGGACAGTCGCAGCTAACGAAACCCCTAATGTTCACAAAAAGTAATTACAATGAAATCGAACACCATTGTTAGCTTTATAAGACATTGGGGTATATGTTATGTAAGTGGCGTGACTAAATTCAAACTGTAAATATACGAGTTACGAGTAATGCCGAAAGTGTAGCGTAGCTTGCAGCTCCGCAGAGCCCCGACCCCCGGTCACCGAGAAGCGGTGACTTTCACTGGGTATGGAGGTTGCCGCTTTCTCGTCAGACTGTGTGGAGCTCCTAAAGTCCGACACGCCTTACCAAATTTGCAATTAGCTATACATTTTCGTAAAACGGCCCATATTTGAGCTTTATATAGTTAATTTCTAGCTTAAAAAAGTCTCAGAAGTGAATTTAATAACGAAATAGCCCGACAAACAATGTATAACTTTGCAGTGTCTGAAATATGAGACCTGCTGTCTCGTCTCCAATGTGTTTTTACAGCCTACCAAGCGCTAATGCTAGTATGTGTTAGCTGAACTTTAGGGAGCATATAATGTGTTTCGTATGTCGTTTTTATATATTTGAATTGTGTAACCACTTGAACTATGGTGAAACGTTGTTTCGTGTAGCTATATGGTTGAAATTACAATAAAACAGTTGAATTGAGTTGACCGTCTCACCTTCTGTCTGTCTGTCTGTAAACGGTAGGCGTGGCTTGGGAGTGGACTCAGAGCAGCGAAGCAAGTGCATTCTGGGATTTGGTGTCTTTCATCCACATGAGCCAAAAACACATTTTCTGGCTTTTCTCGGCCTAGAAGGCACCAATTTCAAATTTATTTATTTTTTTCACATTTAAACTACATAAGTGACCCAATTTAAAGATATATTCAGCTTTCCAGCGGTGAAATATCCCTTTAAGAACTAGGGAAAGAGAGAAATATTAGAAATGTTACTTCACTTATAAAAAGGGGAAAATAGACGGCCCCAGCCTAAAGCCAGTCTGGTATGTCCAGGCTGATAATCTGTGGAATACCCAATCCCAACATTCCCAGGAACACCATCTGCCAGACAAAGCTCCTTTTATGAAACTCACAGACACCTACTCTAATCTTTTCCAAACACCCTCCATATCTTGCTCACATACAGTTTTTCCCCTCCCCTCTCTGCTCCCTACATCAGTCTTCTATCATTGCTATTTCTTATCTTCCACCGCTGCCACGCCCTCTCACGGCAACCCCTGTTGGCTTGTTGCCACGAACACAACACGCACACAGACATGCCTGCTGATGTTTTGAAACTCTGCCAAATACGACAGGGGGGGGCGGTGGCTGTAAGAGGGCGATCTGATTGGACAGCCCCACAGCGGAGAAGGAAAACAAACCACAGTCAGCTGGCTTCCTTAGACTGACTATCCTGTGCTTAATACTTGAGCAGTAAAAAAAAAAAAAAGAGCAAAGGAAGAGAGAGTGGGACAGAAGGGGGTGGATTAAAAAAAATCAAGGGAAAGAGAAAAAGGAGGTAAACAACAATGGGAGAAACATGAGAAGGGGGGGGGGGGGGGGGGTCACAGCTTCGAGCAACCATGGGGAGAAATGTAGAAGCTGTGTGAATGAAATGTTGAGCAGCTGAGTTGTATACAGTCACAACACAGTTATTCTTGGTTACTGCATAATAAACAACCCACATGCTCAATGACCCGCTACCCATTCTACCACACTCCCACATTAAGCTCTCAATGTTGTCTTCACTGCTCACGTATGTCAACAAAACATAACCATATAACAGATTTGGTCCAAAACTTTAACTAACATGCTACATTTGCAAGAAAGACAACAAACGTGCATTGTTTTGTACACCGCTCTGTCCCAAAGGCCTCATATATTCCTCACCCGTTTATCGCTCACATACACATGTACAAGGCTGGAATACCAACCTGGCAGCCTAAAGAGCATGACCTTTACAGGAAATGGACTGGTTACACAAGTAAGCTGAAACATCAACATGAGCAAATGTAGTCACATGTAGCATTAACCGTAATATAACGAAAACCAAGTGAAAACCTTTAAAAATGCTAATTCCTGAAGTGAAAACAGAAAATAAAAGGAAAAGCCAAAACAACAAAACAATATTTACTGAACACTATAATATTTTATCATTATGAGGCAACTTGCCGTAGATCCAGAGCAGCCGGTTTGAGTGACGTTTGAAGGGACACCAAAACACATCACACAACTACGAGGAAGGATGGCAACAATCACTTTATCCTCCATCTCGGTGATCAAGAAGAAACAGCAGAAATATGACGTTTGGGTTACAAAGTAATATACTAGGAATGTGCGCCTGCACATATTAGATTGGCCAATGCAGCACCTTGCCTGATGACAGTGTGTTGCACTGCAGCCATGTTCAACTGCTTTGCTGGACAATGCTGTGACTCGGTTTTATTTTTAGATTGAAGCATCCACACCGTATCAATGCATCAGAGCCATTCAAATGAATTAAGGTGGCTGCATTTTTTTAACCCAGTGCCTGTAATATTATACAAATCAGCCAAGCTTTAAGAGTCTGCTAGTCGATTTGCATACTACAGCCAATGGAAACAGACTGCTGCCTAGGACAGTAGGAAGAAATCTAGTTTTGTACCATAAAAACAGCTTAGCAAAAATGTAGAGCTAAAACTTGCTGGCTTCTTTAACTACAGCAACTGCGCTGACGGTTTATCGCAACTGCTAAAAAAACAAGCATAGTCTTGGCCTAATATTAAAAAAAAAAAAATACTTAATGGTAGACAAAACGTGGCTGGAAGCTGTGCAATGTCCCCTTAAATAGGTTGAGAGTTTTAACGTCACAATGTGTTAACCGCGCAATCCCGTAGAGTGAGGTCAAATAATGGCCAATTAAAACCCCATTTGTGCCCAACCACTGAGTAGGAAGTGGCAGGTTCCAGCTTTTGAATGGGTTTTAAATCCTGTTGTCCAAGAGAACGTGATAAATGCCTACCGTTCTATTAAATTTATATGGCCCAAAGTCCTCATATGGACATCAAAGCTAGGACACACACACATTCCCCCTTAGCCTACATGAAACACATTCACAACACACAGGAAACCGGGAATGCTCTCTAATTACTGGGCACATGTTGTGCATTAAAAACCTGGAAGTACAACTTCATATAATCCAACTCTGCTGGACGGACACACACACACACACACACACACACACACACACACACACACACACACACACACACACACACACACACACACACACACACACACACACACACACACACACACACACACACACACACACACACACACACACACACACACACACACACACACACACACACACACACACACACACACACACACACACACACACACACACACACACACACACACACACACACACACACACACACACACACACACACACCTCTTAGAAAAAGGAAAACGGCACATTATTCTAAAGCCAGGCTGTCCATGATGTAAATTACTTATGTGATCGTTGCCACACAGAAAAGGCAGACCTGCCCCACGTTTTGGTCCTGTAACAAGCTGAACACGTTTTGGGCTACGGTATTCCAGGCCTTGTCTGAGGCATTTCACAGAGATATCCAGCCTAGTGCTGAAATGGCTATTTTCGGTGTTCCAGGGGATACAAATGACAAGTAGACCAAAAGATGCGTTTGCCTTTGCAACTCTTCTTGCACGGAGAAGGATTTTGTTAAGAGTGGAAATCGGAACATTCACCAAAAGCCTAAGCTTGGATGAACGACCTGATGCTATTTCTAAGATTAAATAATCCAGTAGAGGGTGGAACCACAAATTCCATAGGAGAATGAATATATATATATATATATATATATTTAATTTTTTTTAATGTGTATTTATTTACTTTATCGCCTAGTTGGTACAATACCCTTTTTTCCCCCTGTATAACTATTATTTACATAGGCAGTATGTGGGGGGAGCAAAAAAACAAAATGTTTGTTGCCAAATGTCTGTAAGCAATTGCTGTTCTTGTTTGCAAAAAGAAAAATTTAAAAGAAAAACGCTGCTGCCAAACACTCACAGACACTTCCAGAAGTGATGAAATGTAATCACTTGCCTCTCAACAGCAACAGCTGCTAAATCATGTTGAGGAGACTTTCTGCATCCATAATGTCCATTGTCTCTGACATAGAGCAGACAGAAAGCACTGATGAGAAAGGCAGGAGTCGGCACACAGTGCGTGCGTGCGTGTGTGTGTGTGTGTGAGAGAGAGAGAGAGTGTGTATGAGTGAGTGAGTGAGTGAGTGAGAAGAGAGAGAGGAAAAGAGGGTAAAGAGTACCCAGGAGGTATAAACTCAAGTTACAGGAATTCCTCTGGCCTTGTATCAGCGTCAGTGTAGGGTTAGGTTTCCTTACAAACATTCTCTGCTACTGCGCTCCAGAGAGGGGGACTCAAACTGGTGAACACAAAGCCAACCCAGCATATGTTTCAAGTGATTGTCTCCCCCTACAGAACTAGATAATAGTTCAGTAAAATTTCACAAAGACAAGTAGGATTGTGGAAATGTGTGACATACTTCAATCAAATGTCAAGACCTCCCATAGCATCTGACCATCTCACTGTCTTTCTTAGTTTAACACTAGACAAAAATGGTCCCTGAGGAGATACAGGAGCATTGGTAGACTGTCAAACTGATTAGTTCAACTTCACTTCATCCTTATAAACACATTGTATTGTAGGTGCTCATGCCCAGCAACCACTTTCTGTATGCCCCCCCAACTCTACTTTATAAAAACTATTTGTGTGTGTGTGTTGCTGAGTAGCCAGAGTAATATTTTATAGGATTATCATATCATTAGCAGTCTCTCAGATGGACCTGCGTATGGATTTGTATGTTGGAGGGCTGACATCACAACAAGCAAAGGACAACCCTTTGATGTAATCCAATTTTCCATTTCAACACACCCCCCCCCGTGGGATCCTCTCTGACTGCCAGTGCTTCAGATGAGTAACAACTGACATTTATGCAGTTTAAGTAAGCACAACAGCAGGGCCCTGTAACTGGAACACCTGTAGAAGTGAAGTGAAATGCAAGCATTGTTAATGTTGTTAATTACATCTGTGCAAGATTTATTCTTGTTGAACCTCTTTTCTAAATCAGGACCATTGCCTCACACTTTGTGTTTTGTGGCCCAACAAAAATCCTCATAAAAAGTAGTAAGTGATTAGTCATTTAATTGACCCTTTACTGAATTTGTTTCATTCTAGTACCCCTTTTAGACCCAAGGGACTGAACACTTCCACAATATCCTAACCAACAAAATCTTTCTGTTAGGAGTTTGTGCACTGAGCAGTAACAATTCCAAATTTTGCTGTACAATTAATTCTCTCAGAAATAATTGCAATTAACAACATAATTGTCTCTTTCAGTCTTATTTAAAAATATGTATTTACTTATTACTTTTTTAAACAAATGAAAGTTTTGAATGAATTCCAGATACATCTTTTGGTTATATCACGGTTATGTGACCCAGATAATACAATAACACAGTCACAAGTACACAGTCTATGAAGTAAACCACGGCCCTTTATTATCATAAAACATTTTTTCTAACTGTTTCCCCCTGGTCATTTTTGATGCTATGAACATGTAAAGGATCAAGTGCCAAAAACTAGCATAGCTTTGGCTCAACAATCCAACCAATAATCACTTATATAATTACAATTTGACATATCCAAACGAAATCAACAATTAACCTAACCTATACTCCTTAGGACCTTAGCTAATGTTAGCAATTAATTGCGGTTAAACAAAGAAACTAGAGACGCACCGATTGACCGGCTGGTTACCGGAATTGGCCGATTTTCACGTCATCAGCCATGACCGGCAACCTGCTGATCAGTCTGACATATGCCGATTTTATGCCGGTCAAATTCCCTCGGGAGGCACATGATTTACATCGCGCAACATCAGCACCACACGTACACATGCAGGGTTTCCGCTATATGCACGTAGCAGCGGCGCACTGCCACTCCATCATCCATTTATTAAATGTCATAAAGTCGTAATTATACACTGCTCTGCTCTACTGATCCCTAGGCCTGGCAAACTTGATTCCTTTTAATGATTCGGGTTATTCTGAGTCACTCACTAAACTGATCCGGTTAGTGTGAGTCACTTGAGACACTGGAGTCAGTATTGTATGCTACATCCAAGGCAAGCTTTTGATTTGGATAAAATGCCATGTTTTCATTTAGAATCTTTTAATTTTATTTGGAAAACATAAATGTAAATGGTCTGAAAGAAAACCAAATATTCATTTAAAAATGACATGAAATTATACTTTGAAACTTTAATAGGACTGACAAATAAGAAAGCCATCCAGACTCTGAACATTCACAATGACTACAACCTCTTTAATATAAATTCCGCCCCTTTTTCATGTATGTATGCATTTAATGTTTTCAATGTGTATGTGTATCTGTACTTGAATAATAAAGTTTTTTGAAGACAAAAAAAAAAAAACATGAGTTGTCGGCGAGGTGAGCTTACGGACTGTCTGCTCGCCCTAATTGCATTTTATCATACTACATTTATACACCAAACCTACAGTAGGCCTAGCTAGGCTACGTGCAGGACATTGTATGTTATTTCAGAAGTGAAAGAATGGCTTTGGTTGTCGATTTGCTTTACCCTGAGCTCGAGGAGAGACTTCACTCGCTCGCTATGCTCGCTCATCTGAATCAGTTCCACTCATAACAACGTAGCCGGCTGATTTGCGGGATTTGCTTTACTCTGAGCTCAAGGAGAGACTTCACTCGCTTGTCTGAATCAGAGCCACTCATATAGCCGGCTGATTCGCGCGAGAACTCACGAATCGCCCGACAACTCACGAGCCCTCGTTGACTCGTGAGTTCTCGAGTGAATCCCATGGTCTGCGAGCTTCCAGCTCTGAGTCTGCGGGTCGGGACTGTCTCTCTGCTCACTCAGGCGCTTGAGTTGACTTGTGGAGTTGCTGTTGCCTACAAAATTGTAAGTTCTAAAGCTTTTTGCAGCTAAGATGGCTAGCATAGTAGAAGCTAATGTTGCAAGAGGTTTGTGTGTGGCGCTGTTATCATTTTAGATTGAATTGTAGTAGTACTCAACTGAACCGGGTTAATGATACTAGAGACTCGCGATTCGTGAGTCAATTTAAAGACTCGGTTTAAAGATCCGAGTGAATCACGACTCAAACAGGTTTACTGATCTCAGGCCAACAGTCAGCCGCTCTCTCGCTCTCCTCTGAGGCTGAACAACTGGAACATGAAAACCGCACTCACGCGGGTCCCGTGAAATAGAACAGCTACAGTTTATCGGAAAATAGCGTTGGACACACATGAATATACGGTTTATCAGACCCCAGATGAGACAAGAAGCTAACGTTAGCGAACGCTAAGGTCCCTCTGCCTCTGACGCCCCGCTGGCCGCAGTGTATACATTTTTTTTTTTTTTTTAAATACAAAAAAAATTTTAAAAAAAGAAGAAAAAAAAAAAAAAAAAAAAAAGACGCTGTATTCCTCCGACACGCTGTATTAACGTTACTGTTTAAACGCTTTCCAGATTAGTGGGGATGCATAGCGCTCAAAACCAACATTAAAAACCTACCACCGGTAGGTTTATATAAATCCTCTCTAAAGGAATACAAAAACAGCCAAACTCCTGGCGAGAAATCGTGCAAACACTTGGGAGAGATGAAAATGCCTGCTGTCAAAAGTGTGTATGCGAGACAGATATTTTAAGTCCAACAGAAAGCTGAAAGGCAAAATGCACATGCGTGAGCCAGACCAGCCCAGTCTGAATGGAACCACGTGCGCATCTGAGTGACCGGTACAAGTCTGCAGCTTTCCCTTGTTGCCAACTCTTTTACAATGAAAGTAGCTAGCACTAGCTCCAAAAGTCGCTTAATGATGTCAAACACTAATTTGCATATTAGTGATCTCATCACGTATACAAAAAGCTTAGTGGCTGTGTGGGCTTACTGCCTGCTGCATGGCGCAAGAGGGAGAGAGAAATCAATTACAATATATCTCGCTTTTACCCTCATAGTCTAAAGTCGCTAAATTTGTCCCTAATCACTTTTTAGGAATAAATGCACTAATAAATGCGGGTCTGAAAAGTCGCTAAATCTTGCGAGAAAGTCGCCAAGTTGGCAACACTGCCGCAAATCTAACTGTTAATGCTCAACTGAATATCTGATTAAATAGGATGACAGGATAGCAAAAACATATTGCACAGCAAAACCGTAAAAGAAAACAATTTCCTTGCTGCATGGAACAAACTTCTTCTTACACAAAATGTCTCCGTTGTCCTCTCCAGTAACCAGCTCTCACAACCCATAAAACTAGATGACAGAAATATCTGGTTGGAGCTTTGCCTAGACAATAGCGTTCAAAATAGTAACGAGGTCTTTTCTTACTGCTCACACAACAGTTTGAGACAACATGAACTTTGAAGCCAAATCAACTCCTTTCAGCACTCAAACTTTAGGAAATAAGTTTCTGAATGAACAAGCAGGCTGTCAGGGCTGGGGTATACTAAGTTGTAGGACGCGTTGTCCAACCATGTCAGAAATCACGTTTATATTTAGTCTGAACAGCGACACTCAAAAGACGGAGTGAAAAGCCAGCCTTCATAGACACAATATTATCGTTTAAACTAAGAAATGGCAAAGTGTGTGTTAAGTAAATCTGCATTTCATCAGAGAGTTTTAACAGAACAAAAATATAAAGTGAGATTTAGAGAAATTTACTGGTCATCACCAATTATGAAAATCTTAAAAGTGCAAACAGGCCAAAATTGGTCTTTAACAGAATGACTGGATATACGAGGAAATAGGGTCGCACAATACGAGGAAAATGTCGCACAATACGAGGAAAATGTCGCACAATACGAGGAAAATGTCGCACAATACGAGGAAAATGTGAAATTGCGATTATTTTGACTGATGTTGCGATTGCGATATGATTCACGATATTGGAGGGAATGATCAATTTTTTGGATCATCATTCTCATTTTCATTGAAACAAATAAAAATGTACTATAGTCATGTAGTGTGATTTCTGCAAGAATCTGTACCAAACAAAGATGTTTTCCTTTAGTCTAGAGGATAGGATTTGTAGGCCCAGGACGTATTTGCAGCCCCACAATACTTCATTCAGAATGGACACATATTTTGCCTTTAACGCGTATTGCGCCCCCCCCCCCCCCCCCCCCCCGCAGTTTGGATATTGCACTAGTCCATATTGTGATTTCGATAAAACTGCAATTAATTGTGCAGCCCTACGAGGAACCACCTTTATCATATGATGGATGACCCTGCTTGCTCAGTGCTCATAGGTAAAGAAAGATGAGCCTTCTCCTGTGTCATTCCCTCCCTCAGGGCTGAAGCACAGTGAGTGAGTGAGTGAGTGAGGGGAAATGTAGCCCTTACTGGAAAACTGGGCTCACCTATTTACTGGCAATAGTTTGGGGGAGGGGTGGCAAAAAGTTAATTGGAAATGTGATCTGGGCTTTTGTGAGTGGGCGCTAAAAGTTTTGAGAACTGCAGACAGAATTACTTGACATTGCGGCATTTTTTTAATTTTTCTTAAAGATTTTTTGGGTATTTTTAGGCCTTTATTTTGACAAGACAGCTGAAGAAATGAAAGGGGAGAGAGGGGGGGGGGGGGGGGGGGGGGGGGGGACGACAACATGCAGCAAAGGGCCGCAGGTCGGAACTGAACCCAAGCCCGTTGCATCAAGCAGTAAACCTCTATATATGGGCGCCAGCTCTACCAACTGAGCTATCCGGGCGCCTGACATTGCTGCATTTTTATTTGTCCGTTCAGCACATTGTAACAAGCACTAAATAGTTAAGCAGAGTAGAGAACCACCATTTGCTTCAGTTCCTCTTGGAAATCAAAATGTGTACAACAGGTTGTCACAATCTGAGTGCATGTAAATATACTGTGGGATCTCGGCATTCAAAATTTGCTGACTTACCTGACCAAACTTTCAAAAATCTATACTTAAGACAAAATAATTTCTTATTGATGCGCTTTTGGGCAAAACGTGTATTATCCAGAAGCAGGGAGTACTTCCTTGAGCTTCTCAACAGAAACCAGAAGAGGTACAAAAATGACATTCCACGACCCCCTACCAATGCTATTTGTTATTCATCCCGACCATATGACTAAACCAAGACAAAGCCGCTTTCCCGTTTTACAGGCCTTTGAAGTTTACTTTGCCCAGATCACATGGTCTGGAAAAAGCCCTTTGGGCCCTGAGTTCCAACTTGTCTTTCCATTATCAGGGAAAACCTAGATATCCATAATATGTCCATGGACAGAACTAACAGTCATAGAAACATGTGTGCAGTTACTACAGGGGCCTCTCTCTGCCCTTAATGGATGGTGTGGTACAGATTAACCAGACTCTGCATGTGTCTATGCTTATAAGTGTGTGTGTGTGTGTGTGCACGTGTGTACGTGTACGTGTGTAAATCCAGCTCAGTACACGTGCCTGTTTGTCTCCAGGGAACTAGGTGAAGAGCCACTCAGCTCCCTTTGAACCTAAGCCCATATGGCCCCCAGTATGGTTCTATACAACACACAACACATTTACACTATAGGGGGGTGTATTTGTTATTATACTTCCAACACCACAGAGCCAAAACACCCCAAAATGTGTCAAAAATAGATAAGAAAAGATCATTATTTCTGTGAGATGTGCAATATTTTCCATCCATTTGTAAAGTGTGTTTTTCATATGAATGAATATACACAGCCTGTCTTCTGTCTTCCTAGGTGCAGTAGATATATTCATATGGTCTACTCACCTCATTGTCATGGTGTTGGCAGAAGCTCATGTGGTCCTGGAACAGGGACAGCAGGGCAAAGTTGTTCTGCAAGGACTGGGCGAGAGACACAGATACCCCCGGCTGGCCCGGCTTGTTGTTGACATTGTTTCGGCCCAGGTGGAAGTTCTCTCCCAGGCGCTCGATGAAGTGGTCCTTGGTCAGCCGCACCCTCTGGTGTGCCCGCACACAGTTGTCACACAGATACTCCTGGCAGTCAAGGCAGTGGGAGGTGGCTGGGTTCTCCTCGTCACAGGAACTGCACTGAGGGTCTCCCAGGTGGTTAGGGTGCAGCAGGCCTCCATGATTAGGGTGATGGAAGCCAGAGGAGCCTCCACCTAAGCCTCCCCGGTGGTGGCCATTCTTGTTCTGAATCTGCTCCTCAGAGCTCACCACCACGTCCAGCAGATTGCTGAAGAGGAAGTTGGAGGAAGGCAGGGAGTCCACTCCGGCCTCAGAGATGCACACCTTCTGGTCACAGGTGGGGCACCGGAGCTTCAGCGGGTCCCCTGGACTGCGCTGGCCCTCTAGGCACTGCCTGCAGAAGGCATGGAGACAGGGCAGGACGTGGAGCCTCCTGTTGGTCTGGCTGGAGGAGGATGAGGTATGTGAGGAAGATGAAGAGGTAGAAGAGCTAGAAGAAATAGGAGCAGAGGAGCCGCACAGCTCCTTGCAGAGCGGGCAGGTCTGCAGGTCCGTGTCTGGGAACGAAGCCATCTGCAGCATTACCGAAATACAGACTCAGTTTACAACATGCGCAGCGATGAGGTTGAGGTATTTATTTGGGGACACATCGGCCCGTTGTGTTGTGTAGAAAATTAAGTTGTATTTGAGGTAGATTCATGAAGTAGCCTATTAAAGTAAGTTCAACAGTGAAATCGGTGCTCATCGACTTACTGATTTGTATCTGTATTGTATAACTCTGACCTGATGCAGAACAAGGAGCTAGGCAGTTCTTCAAAGATTGTTCTGAGGTAACAAAAAGAAAAATACTAAGGCTGTTAAGATCATATCAATTCAGTTGTGTAAGGCGTGAGTGAAGCATGAGCGAGAAAAAGTGTCCGATGGTGCTTCGTTGAGGCTCATAAAATAAACCCGAAACTGGAGTGACACTGGATAGGCGTGATAGTACGGGGGGCTCCGTCTCTCCTCCCCCACCGACTCAGCAACATCATTCCGTAGCTCTGCGCTACGAAACAGCACCCAGACGAGTATCGAAGTATTTATAATTTCGTTTTATTTTCTGCGCTCCAATTAAGGCCCGTGGTGGATTTTCTCTCTAGTCCACCATCTGGGCCCATTCAGGCGGCGTCGGGCGCAGCCAACGTTGGGTTGGTAGTCGCAACGCGAGCCTCGGAACGCGAGACCGTAAATAATTCATCAAAGCAACGGTCTCATAGTGTGCCTTTGGTCATCAAAACAAACACAGGGAGACTCCGACACATCCAAAACAACAGACAGGACGTCTATCAAGAGCTTTTGTGGGTGAATTCACCGGTCCACCTTGTAAAGAGGCCGCTTCCAGCTCTCGTTGCCCGTTCAGTCTGTCGGTGCTCTCCCTTCCTCTCTGGCTCTCTGCATTGAGGAATGCGCAGCGTAGAAAATGGTGCCCTACAACTTGGAAAAACCCGGTCCAACGACCGTATGGACCTGAGTTGCGTTCCTTTCTTCGTTGTTGTTGGCGTTGTTTACTCTAGGTGAATTAACATTAACGTTAACATAAGGTGGACGCTCTCGTGACTGCAGCTCCTCGAGCCGCTCTTATCCGATTGAGGAAAGAAATGGACCCACTTCCGCCCTAGGGAGGTGAAAGGGGTGTGCGTCAAACGCTCGTTCACGATAGTGAGGGGAGTGTGGTCATTTTGCACGTGCGTGCAAGCACTGCTCGCTCGCTGGCGTCAGAAAGGTCGAGGCGTGCGCCTACACAACTACACACTAGGAAAAGTTAAATAACTTCAGTGACCATTAGGACTCAGGATATTTATTTAATTTAGACGTTGTGTTTTTAAGTGAAGGATGTAGGCCTAGAATATATTACCATCCAAACATTTTCTTGTAATCGATTCTCAACTGCATCTACAGTAAACAAAATGATTTTGGTAAGTAACATCCTATACAACATCTACAATTGAAGTTTCAGAAAGATATTAGGAAGTAGGAAAATACATATAGGCTAAACCATAGGCGTAATTCATAAAGAAAAAAACATCACGTGTAATGTTTTGAATCTGCATCAAGTTTTAAACAAAACAGATTCATAAATTAATAATAATTACATAAATAAAGACATTTGCATGCAGAAAAGGCACAAATTGGTAATAATGTTAAAACAAACGTTTTTGCTACATGGGTGGAGATCTGGGAGGGAGGTGCAGTGTCTTTCTCAGCACTACATGAGTCCATGAGTAACCACTTTCTGCAGCACTGAATAGGACTACAATAATATAACATAATACTACATCAGTGTCTGTGTTACTTGCATTATATTCGCTTCTCACAAAAGTGGTCATCTGGGAGATCTTTTATTTCTCTCTGGTCATCTTAGACTTGCAATTGTTGACATACAATGGCAATTTCAGCATCTGGGCAATTGTTTTTGATATTGGTGGGCTTTATGTTGGAAAGTGACTTTTACCATCAGTTAAAAAAAAAAAAAAATCCTCAGTGAAAAGGAGCTTTCCAGGTTCACTTCAATTATCTAGGCAGATGTCTATTTTCTTCTAATTTCACCAGCCTCTTTTTCATTTAACACGTCTTTAATCACCTGCACATCTTTATTACTTTATTAGCTAATCGTGTCTTACACCACAGCCCAGTACTTCCCCCTGGTGGTTCAGTTGCTCCGTAACACCTTCACACTACTAGGCTTCGACGATGTGTAACTAAATGCACAAAACGGAGATAAGAGGTGCAAGGAGAGGCTGCTGATGCCGGCCATATGCAGATCTTTGACTTCAACATGTGACCATGGGAAATGAGAAACTGCATTTAAGCAAATTACACAATTTTTATTTATATTTTTTAATGTGAAACTGGCTGTGTTGTGTTGGCTTAGAATGTAGCTAATAAACACATTTTCTCACTAAAAGGCACCGGAAGAGCATGTCGGTCTTAATAATATAGATCATAAAACTGATTAAACAGTGCTGGTGGATCACCAGCAACTCTGACAAACTGACTTCTGCTTGACCAGTCCATCTATTGTCATTGGCTCTGTCACAGCAGCCACGCACCCTGTAGACATCATCATTTAGGTTAAATTACCATTTCATTATTATTCCATGGTACAGACAGAGAGGCTCCATGTAAATGTAGCTACTACCATCATATGGGATAAAGGCTCAATAGGCTAATCATGTGTCAGCTGGACATCAAAGCAAAAGATTGTTGTCTTCAATTAGAGCACTGCCATTAGTCCAACCAACTGTGAATGTAAGAGGACACTTGTAACCAGCTGGGCATTGTGCTAAAAAGGTTCACCCTTTTTACTTTGATTGATATCCCAGTAGTGGTGTCTTCACTACCCCTCCCAGTCATTGAAAATTGATTCCCTTGACTGACTGTTAAGAAACTGGGCTCCACCAGGCAGCTGCTGTGAGTGAAGGGAGCCACAATACAAAGAAGGAAATTGGAATTGACCAATGATGCTGGTAATATCTTCCATATAAATAAAAACAATGGCAGTGGAATTCTAACTACCTACCTTCCTTTTAACTTTTATTCCAGAAAATGTTTGTTTTGTTTTAGGATTTTCTTTCATTTTGTGAAGAAACAAACTTCAGAACAATGTTTTTTTTTTTTTTATAAAAACATCACACAAAGAAAACGTAAATCACAGCTCTTGAACAAGCAACAATAGAGGTTTTGACAATCAAGATAATACAGAAACATAATACTGTCAAAGACTAAACATTATAAATATTTACCTATATACACACACACACACACACACACACACTCAGATGTTATTGACATTGTTGTTATAAACTAAATCTAGTACTTGTAACAACAACAATCCTACAAAATTATGCTGGACTCTGTTCCCCAACAGAGTTATTTTTTCAAATAGTAAATCACACAAACAGTGATATAAAGCAAAGACAAACTAGCTTGAAGACCTCTTCAGGAAACTATTAACAAAAAAATCCGTAAACATATTTTGAAACAAAATTTGAACAAAAATAAGTTCTTTTGTTAAAAAATAAAATAAAAACATTGTAAAGTTCTGGTGTCCGTCTGATTTTCTGCTTCTTAGTCAAAGGCTAAATTAAAATTATGACTATTAGTGTTACAAAAAGGTACAGCCAACAGAAATGTTCATGTGTTTGTTTTCCTGATTTCATTGGGTTGAGTCAACTGATGTCTCTGGAACATATGAGGTTTCCAGGGGAAGGAAAGTTTAAAGTACTTTCAGGTACTGCAGGGGAATAACCGTTTGGTTCAGTGCGTCCACACTTCATTGGCCCACAAATGATTGTGGCGGAGCCAGCATCGAGCAGAGGCAATGTCAAGTGTGAACACTTGATCCTGTGACGAGTTAACTGCTGTGTAGTGAACAATTAGTTTGGGCTGAGGGATGCAAGCTGCAGAGAGGATGCGGCTACCAGCAGAGAGGTACTCGCTCTCACAGCTTTGAGTCCTGGAAGAGGAGGAAGCAGGACCATCATGTACATACAGATTAGACTGCGGATCGGGCCGCATTTTTCTGTCCGAGCCCGGCCTGCGTCCGACAGAGCAGTAACCGAACCCGAGCCCGACAGGCATTAAGATATTTATGTCCGAGCCAGACAGTTAAAATCTTATTTTTTTTCTCATGCTATTGACACATGTACGTTGTTTGTGTGGAAAGACCGCTTTTATTAAGCAACTGTAGGAAGACAATTGGAAATGTCAACAGATGAGCGCATCAGCGCACACGGGGCAACAAGCGCACGTTAACACAGGCGCGCACCTACATAAGCTTTTTTAAATTTAAAATGTTCAATGCCTTATCGCGCTGATGTGACCGAGCCCGACCCGAACCCCATTTCTAAATATCTGTCCGAACCCGACGGGCCGGGTTCGGGTATCCATCCTCTAATACAGATCACACAATGCAACCAGTGTTGCCCCAAACAAACCTTTTGAGAGTGATGCTGAGAGAGGAAGTGGTGGTCTCTGAAAGGTGGAAAATGCCCGTTGCGTTGACAGTGATGAACATCTCAAAGGCGAGAGCCAGCTCCACCTCCCCCAGTCGACAGGGGACGATCAGGGCCATAAAACCAGGAGGAGCCGACACACCTGGGTAGTACCCCGTACTCAGAGAGTCTGATGAATATACACGTTTGTGTAACCATTGAATTAAAAGTTTGACAACTGTCAAAGTCATTCATTTGTCTTAGCTTTCTGCTTTTCCTAAACTGTTTTTATGATGCGTATTAATATAAGTGGAGAAGTCAACACACCAGACAGTTATACTTACGCCTGAAGACTTCCCGAGCCCGGAGCCAGAGGTTTTGCTTGCCTAGTTTTTGCAAAAGCATCTGCAGCAAAGCATGGTCAACTGCCAGGTTTTTAGAGAGCATGAAGTCCACAGTGTCTGAAGCTACAGGAAGTATCTGTCGGTCCACACACACTTGTAGGTGAGCGTTAAACAGAGGACCATACCTGGAGATATTGACCAAGTCTGAGGAAAACAAAACATACAATTACATTTAATTATATTGAGGGCAGTAGCCAGAAACACATTGGGAGTTATCTTTTAGCTTCATGCATCTACTAGAGCTGTCAAAGTTAACGCTTCATTGTTGCATTAACGCAAATTTGTTTGAATGTCACAATTGTTTTTGCATTTCCGCAAGTTTGGTTATAATTGATCATGAAGCCAGGTGTAACTGTACAGTTCTCTGGTTTGTCAGTGAAGTGCATGAACTACACTGCAGACTGGAGTCTCTTAACAGGTCCAAAGGAGGTTCAATGTGCACCTGCAGGTCTACATTACAAATGTCACAAGTATAAATTGTCCGTATCGTAACTGCTGCATTTTTACTACAATAATCTTGTCGCAGGTCACATCGCTTGCCTGCGTACCGGCGCCTCCTCATTCCCTCTCTCTCCTTGCAGCGCTCTCTTATAGAGCTGAACATCCAGTAACTACTGTTTTCCTTTTTCATTTTTCTGTTTTCCAACTTCTGACGCTTATTGAAACTTTTGTAACACATTTGCCTTTTAGGTTCAACACATAGCTGTGCTCGCTCACCGGAGCAGCTCTGAGTCTGTGGCACAGCAGCCTTCAGTGGTGTTGACTGGCTATTACTTGTGACAGGTAACCAATCAGATAGCGCTGTGGGAAAGTCACTGAGTGAGGCTGAGTGGTCACTACAGACAGAGGCGGATAAACATTATGACCAGAGAGATTTAAATATGTCAGACTTCAACAGATTTGTTCAGGTAAAGAAAAATGTATCGTTTTTGTGACGTTAATTTGGTTTATAACAAATATAATACACATTTGCATGAAGCATGCATATTTGTGTACTCCCATGTTGACAAGAGTAACTACAGTAAATACTTGACAATTATTCCTTCATGGTAAAAAAAAAAAAGAAGTGCAATTAATTGGCAATTGATCGTGATTAAATATTTAATATTAAATATATACAGCTCTAGTACCTACCTCCAGTACAACTAGTGTACTTACCTATGGGTTAGGGTGAACCCTCTCTGCTCCGCAGACATTGCTGCTCAGATGCTGCTTGTATTTCAATTTCTAACAATGTTTGATGCTCCTTACTTTTGCTATTCAAATTTGCTGACAGGCAACACTATAGCAATTACTGCCAAGGATTATAGTAAAAAGCAAGTTGATTTCCCTGAACTGTGAGTCATTATGAAATGGTTGGAAAGTGTGCTGAGCTCATAGGTTTGTCATTCACAACTGAGTCAAACAAGTGATATTAAAGATGCAGTAGGTACGACTTATAAAACTAACTTTCTGGCATATTTGCTGAAACTGACCCTATGTTCCAGTAGAACTACATTAGGCAGGTAAATATAAAAAAAAATAAATAAATAAAAAATAAACTTCTACAGAAACCGACCTCCTTCTGCAACTGCACCTGTCTCCCCCTGCTGGAATTCAGATAGAATGCAGGTTTAAGGAACTTCCGCATTTGCAGCACTTCGCCGAACCGGATGCGTTGTCCATTAATAAAATCTGTGTCTAATACATGTTTCTCTTAACATACAGGTGTATTATAGCATATTTGACTGAAAGTAATGAAACTGGGATTCTGAACATTACAGGCAATGAGAATATTTTTTCCCTCTCACCGTTTGGCTCTTTGAGCCCAGGGAGATTACAGAGGACCTCCAGTGTGTCTCTGTGAGAGGTTTTCTCAGCCAGACGCATCAACACACGACTCCTACTCTCCAGATCAGCAGGCTCACACGGCCACGAGCACGAACTCAGGAACCATTTGTTTTCTGAATTAAGAGATGCATAAACAAAAAGTAAACACTTTTCAAAAGGCATATTTTAACAGAAAGAAGTTTCATCTAGAAAATGCCCTATCCAAAAACTCCAACAAAAAACAGTATACAGTATGGGTATAGCATAGGGCTGTTGTATACCATTAAATGGTAATCTATTAAGGAACACACAGACTGACTGGGACTTTAGCTTATTCACCGTAACCCCCAGAGTAAGACAAGTCGATACATACCCTTCTCATGTCCGTGCGTGTTCTAACGCTGTCTGACGGTTCCACCGGTAGCTTAGCCTAGCACAGAACCTGCAGGTAACTGGTTCCAACTAGCCTGCTGCTTCCAATAAGTGACAAAATAACGCCAACATGTTCCTATTTACATGTTGTGATTTGTAGAGTCACAGCGTGTACAAAAAACAACGTAACATGAGACACAGCCATCTTCTAACCGTAAACAAACCGGGAACTATATTCTCAGACAGGCTTGTTATCTGCAGGTTCTGTGCTAGGCTAAGCTATCGGTGGAACCGTCTGGGGGTTACGGTGAATAAGCCAAAGTCCCAATAAGTCGGCGTGTTCCTTTAAATCTTGATTCGTTGTAATGTTTGTAACAGACTAAGCTACATCAGTGTCCAACTATATTTCAGACTCAAAATCCTGTTCAATAAATGAGGTTATTATTTTGTCTAAAACTGAATACTGCTTCTCTGCCAGGCAACATTGTCTATGTCAAGCCGTTTTAATATTTAATAAGTAGACTGGATATTTATTGCAGATATCAGTAATTCAACGCTTCCTAGTCAAAATGAGCATTTCAGATATCCACAATGACATTATTCCTATACACAATTGTGATTTCAGATATTCACAACATCATTCTTCCTGGGACAAATTATGTTACTTTGGCCATTCATTAGGGGTGGAACGATACACTGAAGTTTATTGTGCATGTCTCAGGCTGTACCACCTAGTGTCATATAGTCTCTCCCCTGATCTAGCTGTCTCAGGCTGTACCACCTAGTGTCATATAGTCTCTCCCCTGATCTAGCTGTCTCAGGCTGTACCACCTAGTGTCATATAGTCTCTCCCCTGATCTAGCTGTCTCAGGCTGTACCACCTAGTGTCATATAGTCTCTCCCCTGATCTAGCTGTCTCAGGCTGTACCACCTAGTGTCCTCCAGTCTCTCCCCTGAGCTAGCTGCAACAGCCTGAGTGTATAAAGTAAGATGTAAACAGTAAGTACCCCACATCATCTCCAGACTCCATCTGGAACTTGTAAACAAAATAAGACAATCAGCTAGCTAGTAGTGTGATATGGGAGACAAGCGCTGCTCTCATATGTGAATGCACAGAGCAGGGGTGTTAAAAGAGCAGCTTCGGTTACACAGAGCAGTTGGCGAGTTTTGGTGTTAGCTCAACAGCCGAGCTAACAGTGGAGCTAACAGCTAACGGGGGAGCTAACAGTGGAGCAAATAGCGAAGCAAGCGCGTCTGAAGGCCATTTGTGGTCGAGGCAAAAAGGGATACAGCTACGTCCGCGTTTGGTTTGGAAGGGACTAGTTTGCCTCATGTGGCCCATGGTGTGTGGATTCACTGGACCGACTCGACATGTAGGTAGGCATGGATGTATTGTAGGCGGAGCTCGGGAGCTTCAGAGCTGGGGGGGGGGGGCTTCTTTAGGGGTCCCTAAAGAAACGCGTATCTAACAGTCGTTCCGCATTACATTAATTTGCACGCAAGTTTTATTTATTTTTATACCGTGTATTCTCCGTGTAAATTCATGTAAATTCATGTACCGAACCGAGACACCCGTACCGTTTCAGTTCAATACAAATACATGTACCATTCCACCCCTACCATTCATGTATCGGGCTTTCAATTTCCGATGTCCACAATTGCATTTTTGCCATCTAGAATTTTCATTTTAATTCAGAATGTTCATTCTGGATATCTGCAATATAATTCTTACCAGAAAAAGAACTCGCATTTCAGATATCTATAATCCAATTGTTACTAGACATAATACCAATTGTGGATATCCCTAATGGCATTTTCACTAGTCAAAATATATTTTTGGATATGGGACTGCAGGGGGCTGCAGACGTCGCCTTTCATGACCAACCTAGTCTAGAGCGCTGCCCGACCGGAGACCATCCCCGAGTCGACGCTCTCCCCGTGGCTTCATCAGAGGGCTGACTGTGATGCTGTGTGGGTGTCGCCGTGGCGGGGATAGGGTATGCACCTCTGGCAACCTCTACCGGGCCTGGCCCAAAAAGATACAGAACCCCGACCCAAGTGCAGTGCAGCAGCCTCGCCCTGGCCATCCTCCGCATGCCTCCGGGTAGCCAACTCGTGGGGTAGGCTACATATGTCCGTAAATTCAAATAAAACCAGGCCTCCTTATCCCGTGCGAATGAGCCACACAAAACTCAGATGTGGGGGCGTAACTTCTAAATCTCATAAAGAATTGAACTAAGGACATCTGCAATAAATATCCAGTCTAGCTATTAAATGTTAAAAACGGCCAATTTTCTTTTTAAGGATTTAAAGATATCTTGAATTTAGTTTTGACAATCAAATCAAAATCTACTAGTAAGAATGTTATTGTGGATATCGTTAATTACTATTCTTACATAATTGTGACAAGGAGAAATGCTATTATGGATTTAAAAAATTGTAAATAGGTAATTATAAGATGTGGTTCTATTAAATGTTAAAATGGCTTGCCATACACGTCACCACCATGGAGTTGCGAAAATGTGACCCCCTGGGTGAAAAACTGGGTGCTTACACCGAGTAGGAACACAGGTTACATTTTGATGCATTATATGGTCAGCCCAGCCAGTCGTGGCTACCTATTTACTCCAGGGTCAGAGCCATTACCTCGCAGAGTGTTTAGAGCTCCCTCCAAGCTGCCACTCAGGAGAAAGAGCTCGGTAGCCACAGTGACCAGGTAGCAGCGTGTTGCTCCATCCTCATTCCCAAACAAACCCTTCAGTGTTGCGTAGTTGACTTTGGAAATGGACAGCACCTCCACCACCCTGCGACCCTACACACACACACACACACACACACACACACACACACACACACACACACACACACACACACACACACACACACACACACACACACACACACACACACACACACACACACACACACACACACACACACACACACACACACACACACACACACACACACACACACACACACACACACACACACACACACACACACACACACACACACACACACACACATTAACTATAACCCTGTGTCTTAATTATAACAAAAAAAAAACTAGGGCTGTCAGCATTAACGCGTTAATCGCAATGCGATTAAGGGCAGAGCATAATGCGTTAATTTTATTTCTCTTTTTTTATTATTTTTATTTATTTATTTATTTATTTTTTATCTTATTTTTTTATTTTTTAAAAAATCGTATTAATCGCATGCCGCCATTTATTAATTTATTTTCACTTCACTCGGCTTTGCGTCGTGCCTAACAGGCTACTATTTTGCCGTACTTCCACATAACACATCCTGCTGCTGCAGGAATAGCAACGCGGATTTCGGTGCCTCATTCTGGAGCCGCTGATATGTCTGGTCTTCTCTCTGATGCTCTGAGACAGACGATACAGGCTACACACACACACACCGCTGCACGGGACGCTAGTTAACACTATACTCTACAGCAGCTAACGTTAGCCTACCACTAGCTAGTAGCTGGATTAAACACGGTTACAATGCTGACAGCTAAGGCTAAACGGTGTAAAGTGTGTATCTGTATTTCACTGTAGAGGATTCAGACACCGGGATGTAAAAATCTGCAGCTGCTGTTGTCGGAAAAACAGACAGTGCGTTCAATGAAACTGGTTATTTACAGCCTCGTGGTGCATTCAAAGTTGTTATTAAATGCCCTTTTCCCATCTGGTGTTTTTTGTCATTCAACAGCTATTTACTAGTGAAATAAGTTATTGTTATAATGATTATTACATTATTAAACTTTTAATTTTGACGATATGGCCTTAGCAATAAACAAGCCGTTCCTTAATGTCGCCAACTGTTTAGTACCCTTCTTTTTATTTTTAATCATTATTTTATCGGTTAAGGCACCGGTACCGTTTTAAAAGTACCGCTTTAGCACCGGTATCCAAACCAAACAATACCCAACCCTAATATTGACTCTAGATCAAAATGTTTGACTAGATTAAATCTATAATAAACAAATACAAATCTTAAAATCAAGTTCATAAAGTCACTTTCTTTGCATTCATTTGATTCCCAATGAAAATATACTGGTAAGAATTGCTTTCCATTGTTAATATGGACTTAAAAACAGTTCTGAAATGCAAAATAGAATTTTAATCATGTGATTAATCGCGATTAACTATAGAAATTCAACGATTAATCGCGATTAAGGAAATGTAATCGTTCGACAGCCCTAAAAAAAAGTTTTTGTGAAATTAAGTTGTTAAAATGTAACCTACCAAGCTATTTACATTTAAAAAAAACAAATAAAAAAAAAAAAAAACACAGATCATAGCTGGCTACATATACTCCGCTGAGTCAAGACAGCCCCTGCATCATGAATGTTGTGCAACAGGCACACACATTTCCAGGACTGTCCTGACTCGAGGTGGCTGGCAGGTTATGACAGAGATCTGGGGCCGTATTCAGAAAACATCTTTAGACTAAAAGTAGCTCCTAACTTGTTGATTTAGGAATTACTTAAAAAAAATGCAAGTGCAAGTCCTAATTTTTAGACTCCTACATTTTTGGTTTAAGAGTATTCCAGTATAGTCTACTCTAGTAGTTCTCTAGTATATACAGTATACCAGTTCCTAAATCTGTGAAGAGTTAGAAGTAGTCAGGAGGACTAGGAGGAAATCACAAACTATTGCTACTGGCAATCTGCCTCGTAATCACGCCAACATTTAGAATTATTTCCAAGCATACATTTTCCATCGCTTTTTTTTGGGCTTTTGCAGTGATCCCAACTCCGAATTTTTCTTTAATAATGTCCTTCCTCTCATGCACAAGTTGGGCAAGAAGTAAAAGCTGTTCTTGCGTCCAGTTTGGTTTTCGTTTTCACCTCTCACTTTCAGCCAGTTATTGTAGTCTGATAATTACATGAATATGGATACCTACTAATTATTAATGAGCTGCCAGATGTAAGAAGCTGACACTTAAGTGCACATATATTTAAAGCTTTAGTGCGTCAATTTGATATTAATGAACATCATTGCCAAATGAGTTGCTACAAAGCTAATTAAGACTATCAGCTCCACACAACTCTGTATTTACTCAGTATGGCTGTGTTCAGAAACTGGTGTCGTCCAGCAACTTTCGTTCGCAGAAAATCAAGTGAAGATAATTACCTCTTCTGAAGAGTCAATCATGTTTTTTTTAAGCCTCCGTGTCCTCCTTGGCTACAAGCAACTGCGTGGAGGAGGGGTGGAGGTGGTGCGCAATCACAGAAGGCTTGCATCATGTGGATGTGCCTACAGTTTTGTTGTCATTACTTAGAATTCCGCATGGGAGAAACTATAGCTTTAACTAAGAAATATTTGACTAGTCAGTAGCCTGTATTACTTTTTGTTTCATGTTAAATCAGTGACGCTAGAAACTTTCAGTACTATTTAGGAGTCCTCCGAGTGCTAAGATAAAAAGATTTTGTGAATACAGGCCCAGATGTAAATAAGAGACAAGGGTGTGAAAACAAACCAAGACGGTTTATTTACCTTAGCCCATTGATGCGTTTTGTGGTATCTTAACATGAGAGAGACTCCAATTCTGCCTAAAAAGCTCGTGATCAGGCTGTCCTCACCTTCATTCTGACACACTAAAAATCAGAATAATCAAATTATCAACAATTATTATTAGTGCTGTCAGTTAAACGCCTTATTAACGGCGTTAACGCAAACCCATTTTAACGGCGTCCATTTTTTTATCGCGAGATTAACGTTCTTTTTGGCCTAGCAAACTTTGTAGTTTTTTTTCACATGCTGTTGCAACAACTAGCAACGTTAGAAAAACTACAACACCACACCGGATCTAGCTAGACCGGAAACAAAACAACAGGCACGCCGCACACACTTGTTTGGGCTTGCGAGCCGGCCAAAGAGTAGTAGGCTAACGCTACGTTTTGAGTGGATGGTGAGCGCGAGACGCCGAAAATGGATGCCAATAAGATTCTGAATGGAAAGCTTACTTTTACAAATGGTTCCATTGACAAGACCAAAGTGATCTGTGCGTTTTGTCGCTGTGAACTGAGCTATCATCGCAGCACGTCCAGTCTGAAATACCACTTGATGGCCAAGCACGCAGCCGATGCCAATTCTCCGCCCCCTCGTCAAAGCCAGGCGACAAAAGCACAAAGCAAGCCGATCCACTTTTCCATGTTGATAAGCACATTAAAATGAGAAAAAATAAATAAATAAATTGGACAAAAAGAAATCTAGGGACATTTAGAATAGATATGCGATTAATTGCGAGTTAACTATGACATTAATGCGATTAAATATTTTAATTGTTTGACAGCACTAATTATTATGCAATATTCTGGGAAAATAGGAATTACACAGAAGCACATACATACATACATACGTGTGTGTGTGTGTGTGTGTGTGTGTGTGTGTGTGTGTACACGTGTGCGTGCGTGCGTGCGTGCGTGTGTACACAGTATAAAGTCACAGGTTTAACCTGTCTCAGCAAAGGCAACAAAGGGCAGTGACAACTTGTCTTTGCTCTCAGACAGGAGCGCTATGGCAATGCGACCGCTGATTCGCCCCACTTGGTTGGAATGCTTGCTGGATTGGCAGATGGACCTGAAAACCACCCCCATCCGCCTCCAGTCCTCTTGCTTGGTACAAAGCTGAAACATAAAGACAGGCCTGAATACAATGACAGATGGAACACAAAGCCATTTCATCCTTGAATAAGTTGACAAAAAGTAATCTTCTGGAGAGAAGAACAAACCTCTATTTCCACAATGGAATGGGCCAAGTTCAGGTACTCTGGAAAGCGTGCACTGGTGGATAACCTTTTATAATACATACAAAGATAGAGTTATTAAGTTAAGTAAGCCACTTATACAACTTGTCCAAAAAAATAAATAAATAATACAACATTTCAGAAATAAGAGTCATAAATAAGTATGGATGATAATTAACTACTTTTGTTGTAGAGCGATGTGAATTGAAGATCCACTTACTTGTGGTTACCAGACGTAAGTGAGTTTGGATCAACTGTCTGCTGGAACTCAGGAGTGTTTTTCACACAGTCAAGGCAGTCCAAACTCAGCACTAGGCCGGCACCGGCCATCTGTCAACATATATGCACAATAAATGTTTCCATATACACAAAAAAAAATTATATACAGAGCATACTGCCCTGCGGTAAGTTAAGAGTGTAGAAGTCGAGATACCTTGAATGTGAGCTGCATGAGTTCAGGTACAACACCGATGAGACCCTTTTCTCTCACAATGTTAAAGAGGGCCAACAAGAACTCATGGCCAGGCTAGCAAGAGAGGAAGAAGGGAATATTATTATTTTTATGCCTAACCATCAAGGGCTTCTCTGCACATACCAAATAGCCCTCTACTGGACTACACAGTGTACTGCAGCATGACATTGTTAAAAGATTGATGAAAACCACACTGACCACAATCTTGTGAGCCAAGCTGACACTGAGGACTGAGAAGACATCAGACACCATGCCAGCTTTGAGCAGAGCCCAGAGGAGTGACAGAAGCACCGGCATGGAGAAGTACACTCCTGGTGGGTTGTTCTGGTAGTAGCCTGTAAACACAGCTCCTGGAGACAGACACCCATGGAGTCAGACAGGTAGAGCAGACAGATAATGCAGTAAGTTAAAAAAAGGTAGAGGATGACAGGGAGTTTAGAGGGAGAGATGTTACGGACATTCAAACAGATAAATTAAAAACTTGCCTGCTTTTTGAAGACACGTTGGATTTTTGGTGAACCGTATCACTGTTTCAATGCACAACTGAAAGAGGGAAATAAAGTGGGGTGACTTCACAATTCTGAAATTTAGAGTGAAATTACAGCTATGGCAGAGCAGAGGATGTGTTTTCCTCTGTGACCAGCGAGCTTTAGAATGACTCCACATTCCAGCCAGTGGCTTTACACATCAGTTCTATAACTGACTCATAAATCAAAAGTTTGTCTACTTAATTTCCTTTACTTAAAGGAAAATTTAGAGTAAAGATCCTTACAGCGCTCCAGTGTGTTCATTATTTGGGAAGATGCTGGCAAGCAATGAAAATATTACTTGAGCGTACCTTCTCGTCCCCATCCACAGGCACGTGCTGGAAGCGACACATCTTGAACCCGCAGGACAGCGACTCGCTGAAGTACTGCCTGCAGTACTGAGGGTTTAGAGAGGGAGAGAAGTTGCTACATTACTCAAGTCAAATTTAAAACAAAAAGTCTGTGGCAGGACATTCAACAAGTTTTATTAAATATCATATTATTAACAAGCTGAGCATTTTTGTAATGCATCTCTGGGCACTCATTGTCTGCCTCCATCAATGCACATTGTTTACATAAAACTAAATGACTGTTAAACAAGGTAATCAATTTATTTTATACCCAACGCTACGCAATTTATTCTAAAGCAGACCTTAATACCAACTTGTCTAGTTTAAGTCTCATTCTAAAAGTAGTTCTTACTTCATATCAAAAGAACAGAGATGATACCTGGCATACAGTAGGAACTATATTCCGTCATTCTTTTAGGTACTTAGTAAGATTTTTACGTTAAGTATGTCTAGAACTGATTCATTTTGGTCTGATTCTTTGGAATAACTAGAAAATATAATCCATACTAAAGCCAATAAATGTGTTTATAAATGAGGCCTTTTTAATGGGAAGTCAGTGACTGTTCTTTATTTGATGGAACACTTACAACATTAGATTTCGGTCGCTTGAATGCTGTCATGTTTGCTGGGTTTGGGATCCATGGTGCTGTGGAGAGAGCAGAGGAGCAAAAGAACAGCAGTCATACCCAGCAGCTCAAGTTTTAAATAAGGAACTCCGGAGGGAACATTTGCATTGGCAAATTAATGACAAAATTAGGAGTTATCAATGCAAACAAGATACACTAACCATCTCTTGTGGTCACAAGTGGAGGGATGTGATTGCGGAGGGAGTTTACCGTCTGAATGGGCCAGCTCCTATTACAGAACATAAACACAGTGGTTATCAAAACAAAGAGATTAAGATGGCTGAAAAAATTTTTCATTGTGTGACGTGTGCAAACAGCTACCTCTCCAGGACTCCGTTGACATGATTGTTATTGGCATCATGTTGACCCTGTTCAAAAACACAAAACAGACTTAACATGAAGAAGTTTACTTCTTATTGTAGTAACTAATCCTCTTGCATGCATTAAGGCCATTACTTCATCCAGGACATCTAATCTTAATGCAGTAGACCCAATGTTACAGTAGTAGTACAGGGGTATTAGTAAGTTCCTGTAAAATCCTATGTTGATTAAAGCTATAGTGCGTAGTTTCTGTCGCCCCCATGAGGAATGCAGGAATGCTAAGTAATGACAACAACCCTGTCGGCGCGTCCACATGATACAAGCCTTCCGTGACCGTGCGCACCCACCTCCACGCAGTTGCTAGTAGCCAAGGAGGACACGGAGGATTAAAAAAAACATTGACTCTTCAGAAGAGGTTATCTTCACTCGAGTTTCTGCGCAGGCAAATCACAATCTTCTGAACATACTAGGTAAATACAGAGAGAGTTGTGTGGAGCTGATAGTCTTAGTTAGCTTTGTAGCAACTCATTTGGCAATAGCTTGAATGTAACGGGCGTTCATTAATATCAAAAAGTTACGCACGATTATTTTGAACGGTATCAAACACTCTTGGTTATTTAGCTTTTGTAATGTTAGTGTGGGGAGGCACAGGGAGCATTTCTGCAGAAAATACCCTGTTTTATGTTTTGTGCCTTCCAGTAACATGCAGAAAGACAGTCCCGGGAAACTTGTCCACTACATGACAACTTTAAACCCACTACATTACCAAGTTTTTGGTTTGCTTTTCTGTAGCAGGCCATGTGTTGCTTTGCGTTTCGGAAGAGATGCTGCTACACTGAGGTCTCCATGGCCGGCTGTCACTCTCATCTGTAAAATGCACACCGAGAAAAAAAAAAAAAAAAAAAAAAAAAAAAAAAAAAAAAAAAAATGTAATCATGAGAGGATCTTCGGCTAAAATAGATCACATTCCACACACACACAATGCAAATCCAATTTTTCAAAAAAGGACAGATCTTTCTCTTTTTTTTTTTTTTTTACACAAGGTTACACAAAAGTTGTGAGCTTGATACAGGAACATTAGCTATGCCTTCAAGCAGAATTAAGCATCAGAAATGTACACTAAATACATCTTCCGCTGAAGATCTTTTTAACTTTTTGAATGTTGTGTTGTGTCTTAAAATGACTCCTCACTGCTCCGTTTTTCCTTACTGGTGCACTGGTCATACCTGTGATATCAGGACTGTCGCAGTGAACTGGGGTCAAGCTAAAACACAAATAAGACTTAATTTTTATTTCATTTGTAATAATTGTAATTGTTAAATACACAAATGATCTGTGACTGTAAGGAAATGCTATCAAATATGAGAGCTTACCTTTGTTTTAACTCCAGAAATGCTTCACCTATCTTGGGCGACAGCGTTTTCACCACTCCAACAGGTCTGGTTTTAGGGGACTCAGTAACTCTGGTGGGACCTAGTTTCAGCAATCTTTCCTGGGGCACGTTTTCAAACAGCTCTGGGTCGTCCTGGATCACATCAACAAGCAGGATATCCTGTTCATAAGCTGTGAACTCATCCAAAATGCCGCACTGAGTATCACCAGCTGCCTCTGCATCGGTTTCATCACTTTCACTGCCTGCTATTTCAGATGGACTAGATCCTTCTTCTCTAGTAGAACAGGCCTGTCTCTCATCACTGAAGTCTCCACCATCATCATCACTGCTGGGAGAGGAGCTGGGTTTTGTCAGAGCACCCGAGGTAAGGGTTTCCTTTACTTTGGGGTCAGAGGGAACTTGTTCTGATTTTTTGTTACCCTGTTCAACATCATATTCACAACCGGTTCCATCCTGGCTTTCCTTTTCATCATTACCATCATCCACATCTTCAACATTGCTTGGAGAAGACTGAGGATCCCTTAAAATAGTATTGCAATTTGCTGAGACTCCTTCCATCTCATCACTACCATGTTCAAGATTATTTGTGTTATCCGAGTTTTCATTATTGCTATTCACAATGTGTAGCATGTGACATCCAGGTAATATTTTGTGTTTTCTGGTGTTGTTGATTTCCTTCTCATGTGAACAGCCTGGGCTTTGGGGCAGGAGGCTTCTTCTAGGGCACATTCGTGGTGAAGTGACAGGAGAGAGCAGTGGTGGAAGCATAAACTCATTTGAGCCGGTTTCGACACACTTTTCTGTGCGGATGTTATGCAACGATCTCTCCTTTAAAAGAACATGGTTAAAGGGGCTTGTATTATAATATGGCTCCAGTATTGGTGGGCTTCTGCCTGTGAGAATCCCTTCGTCACTTTCTTGCTCATCTTGAGGGAGCAGGAGGGAGGAATCACATGATTCAAAGGCATCGGAGTTGTTTGGAGGGGTCCATGAAGTCATTTGGGTTTCTTCACAGTAGAACAATGCTTTTTCTACAGCTTTGACCATACATTTGGGTGACGCGCTTGCCGAATGAGCCTCGGCCAACTCAATGCCTTTGACTTTCTTCAGTAGGAACGATGAAGGTGCGAGAGGGGATGGTGTGGCCGACAGGCTGCTCAAACCATGTGTAAATGGAGATGACACGGGAGACAAAGTAGTGGCAGTTTCCCAGTCAACCAGGCCAAGTGCTGAGGAGGAAGGGGTAGACGTGGAGCTGTCCCTTCCAGGTCCATTAACTGGTGAAGATGAGGCTGAGACTGTGTCAGTGTCAGACTCTCCTCCACGCTGGCTTGGGTTGGAAAGGGTAGCAGTATCTGAGGGAAGACCTGCTAATGATTCTTTTGCCCCCATGATGTGAGGTGCAAACTCCAAAGAGTATGAAGCCATATTACCTCTCTCCATGCGCTCTCCATCCTCTTCTCGCTTCTCTCCGTTTTGTTGAGAAACCTGGTGGGCTGTGCCTGAAGAGGCATCTGTAGGTGCATCTGGGAGCAAGTCATTGGTTTGGTTGTTGGATGAACATGGCAGATTTTGATCTAATGGAGAGTTGCTGTTATGTCTATCTGATGGATCAGCTGGACAGCCTGTGGTACCAGTATGTACTGTAAGGGTCTGGCCACTGTTAGAGAAGGGCCAGGACATGTATGTGCGTGCACAAGAAAATTTAGTTTTTCTGAGATAGGCAATCACTCTCTGGCAGGTGAATGACTCTAGGTTATCTGTTTCCACCTCGTTACTCTGACAGAACAGTTCTGATGACATTTGCGCTGCATCGGTTTTTGTGGGATTGTCAAGCTCACAACAAGGTTTCTTGTGGACACCGTTTTCTTTCACAGCTGAGCCAAAAGAGCTGCTGCCCCCAACCTCATGCTCTAAACATGACTGACTGTCATCAGACATCCAATTGCATGCTTGCTCTTGGTCCCTAGAGTCAGTTTTTGCTGGGTCTTTGCGACGGATGCTTTCTAAATTTGGAGTGGATGGCAAAATCCCATCTTTAACACTATTCCCAAGCTTTATTCTTTTGTCCCTGTGAATCTCAGATCCCATTAGGCAAGATCCTGGCCCAGGACCCTCCTCAACATCTCTGTCCAACATGCCAGTCCTGCATTCCCCCTTTCGTATATGTCCACCTAGTAAAAGAGAAGCAGAAGAAGTTGCAGAGCCTTCACTTGTCCAACTGTTGAGGGAATGACACGTGGTATGACTAGATGACATGTGCACATCTGTGCGTTCTTTCAGGTGTCTTTGGTGTTCAGTCAGGCTCTGAGACAGACAGACGCTCTTCTCAGACTGAATTCTGGGACAAGCTCTCATGTCCCGTTTGAAGCAACGCACAACCTTGGTTTTGAGAACATCCGGTAACACATAGCCGCAATCACGACTAAAAGCATCACATTTTTGAGCTATGTCGCAAAGCGTCACCTTCGGATACTGGTCTATCCATATGATAATCTTCTTAGAGGTCTCAGTGAATGCATTTCCTTTCTTGATCTTAAAATCAACGGTAGACTGCTCTGGCCCTGGGCTAGTGCTTTTTTGTCTCTGCTCACCCAATGTCTTTTGCTGAGAGTAAATGTATTTACAGTCACCACAGCTGGAGGCTCTGACAGCTCTTCTCAAAGATCCTTCTGGACCAGCAAGTCCTGTGGGGCTTGGGTGCATATTTCTATCAATGTCTGCAAGTGGAAACAAAAAACTGTTAAGTAGAGCATCAGTCCCTATCTGTAACTAATAAGCACTAAGGAGAACCCAATCTATCAGCATAGCAAGATGTTTTTTGGTGGTTGTGGGAGACCGTAGATGAGACGAAAAGCTGAGGGGAGCGGCTTTTATCAGATGTTACCAAGACACACATTTGCCAAATAAATCTGTTAATAACCCGTGTGTTGACTTCGGGTCACATTGGCCCGTTTTAAATTTTTGTTTTATGACAGAAAATATTGGATGTAGAAATAAGCGCTGAAAATGTGTAGAAGAAAAATTTTAAAATTTAAAATGTTGGAAAAGGCAAAAACAAAAAAAGGCATCAAAAATGTCAGAAAAAAGTGTTTTTTTCAAGGTTGAAACGAAGACAACACAAGGGTTAATCCTCCTCTGTGAAGTCCTTTCCCTCGTAAAACACTTTTGATAAAGCATGAATTTCACCTTTGTGTGGCTTACCAAAGCCGTTTTTTCTAGTACAGCATCTTGTTCACCTCATTCTGATCCGCCAAGCCGTAATGGGTTCATTACTCTCCATTACTAGGTGTTATAATGTGGGAAACATCCACTGCAGTTGGCAAAAAAGCGCAGCTGCAGTGGTTGTCCTCTCTGCACACCCTCATCAGCTACAAGGAGCAGTAATGAGCCCATTCCATTGTCAAAAACAAACTTGGACAAGCCACACAAAAGGTGAGGTGTATGCTTTCTTAGAGGTGTCGTCGAACTGTATGTTTTAGTTCCCTAACTTGTTGGTTTAGCAAATCAGTTATCTGGACTGTGAATAAGACAATCCCAAATGGGGAACCATGTTTTTAAATCAACTTTTTCATAATATTCTAAACTGGTGAGTGGAGAAAATTACACCATCCCAATGGAAATATGTAACATTTAACTAGCCTTATAATCAAGCAACCAAACAATCAAATTGGTAAATATAGCTCAGTCTGACCGAGACACAACAAACCAACAATCTAGCACAGTGGCTTACCAAAAGTAATCTTTTAAACACCCCCCAAGGGTCTAAGCTAGTATTTAGCAGAGGATCTCAGCAGAACATGGAAGTTAATGTGAGTTGACATGCTATTAGCTAGCTGCTAAGTTAGTATCTTATTTAATTCATTATTTTTTAAAAAAAAAATGCTGTTTTTTTGGTGTTTTTAGTTAATTATATAAATTATTCTTACGTTATCCACTGACAGAAAACACTTCAAGTAGTTAAGTGAGGATAGGATTTAGCCGCGCCGTTAGCTTAGCATCTGACACGTTCCAACACACAATTAGCCAAAAGCTTTTAACTACCAAAATATCCTCAATTGAAAACTTAGCTGGACAGTTAAGCCAGTTATTTTACACGCTTACTGATGGTCAACTAACCAAATGTAAGCAAACAACACGGCTAAAGACTTTAGCCTAAAGTGCACCTTACTTGACAGTCCAGTGGGTATCGACCGTGTTCCCGTTTGCACTTGTCTTGTATTTGCAACCGCAGCAGAAGCAGCAGGCTGGGGCGGATCACACCCAGTAGGCCTGACCTTCACTTTGCTCCTACCCTTTCTACCTCTGTCCCTGCCACTTTTAGCAACACGGGCCACACGAGTTTTCCCTTGTCTGGATTTACAACTACCAGAACATTTGTCCACATTTGACTTTAGATCGACCGGAGTCTTTGTAGCCTTGCTTGTGGTCAAGGGGGCCCCGCTACTCAACTCCATTTGACAAGACATTGTGGAGATTGTGCGCCTCGGCTTTACCTGGCGGTGGATCTCTGTCCGTTTAAATAATGCACTGTCTGAAGCAGAGCCAGTGCACAGCCAACAAGTAAACCTCAGTCTGAGATTGCAGAACTTTTTGAGGCTGTGCAACCTACTCTTGCTCCTGGTGTTTGGTTTGCTCTGTTGATACTTGCCTCTAGTATACGGCCCTTGTTGTTCATTAATCACCACACTACTATTCCCTTTGCATGGCTGATAATTATTTCTTCTCCTTGCCTTCTGCGTACCTACGCAATTCTCCTCCGGCACTCCGTTAGCGATGTTACCGGTTGAATCGGTCACATTTTCTGGGCCCAATTGTTCGGTTTTAGAGGTTTGGACAGGTTCATTGCTGTTAGGGACGGATGGCGTGTCTTTTATCGACACTAATTCAGAATCTAGTTGGGTTTCCTCTTGTTTTTTGGAGTCAGTTGTAACATTATTCAACGACTTCGGGAGTCGTCTCCGCCGCGGCACTGGTTGACCAACAAGGTCTTTTAACGCCACACGGTTAAGTTTTACCCTGTTAGAAGATGGTAACATGCTGTCATATAAAACAATGACTATCGAAAGCTACAAAAATGAATACTCGCTTAATAAAAAGTGCTTTAGAGTAAAATGCAAACTCGGTATAATTAAACCTGCGCAACGACTTCAAAACTAGCCTCGAGCGATCCTGCCGCTCATCTTTCCCTGCTGCTCAGATTTATTAACTACAAATTGACATGGGAACGAAGGTGTGCTGACCACTCCGCGCATGCGCGAGGAGTTTTGCTGTTATATTAAAATAGGAGGCTATTTCTTTCTATACATATTGGCCATTCAAATTAAGGATGTAATGTTGCAATACTTTCACTGTGTGTTTGTCGTATTTATATTGATATAATAGTAGATTCCTATTATAATATACTGTAATCTACATAGTCTAATTTTCTTCTGAAGTTTAATCCGTTGTAATCCCGATGTTTACCTCTAACATATAAAAGTTATTGGAATAAAGAAAACATGAACGAAAAAAATAGTGAGTGACTAAATACATTAACTAGATAAATAAATAAACAAGACATAAATAACTATTTAGAATAAAGCTGTAGAAGTGGAAAATGAAACCATGGGACAAAGAAAATTAACGTGAAAATAAAAATACATTTACAGAGGCAGGTATAGAACATAAAACATGCACATAAACTATATATAGATATTTCACAGAAAATGTATATATCATGGCATATTTTTCATCAGCTTGATGCAACTCTGTGTGTGATTACTTTAATTCCTGTCATTTAAATATTTATGGAGAGATTTAATCACAGATCTTAAAAAATCTACACCTGAAACTGTTATGAGATGTATAAAACATACAAAATGTAGGACTATTCAACATTTGAGTTATGAAACTGGCCATTGCACATACTGGGAAGGGGCAGCCTATTATATAATACATAGTATTTTGTGAATAAACATGGATGCACAGTTGTCAAATGAGTGGTGCTGGGATTCAGTTCTACTGGACAAAGTGAATCAAACATTATCATCCTGAAGTGATTGGAGTCGATCGGCATGTGCACAGCTGTTTATGCAGCAGGGCTAGCGCATGGTGTGCGTGTATATATACAGTACATGATGCATTAAGGTAATTCTCTGGTGGAACATTTCCTTTACATAAAAATATATATAGTATGTCTAAAATGTAAAACAAGAGAATATTTGACATGCATTGTGTTCAAAGACACAACTTATAATCAAGTATCTGTACAGCTGTAGCCTATAAGACCAGGGTCTACAGAGGGAGAACAACTTGCAATATACTTCATGCTAAAGCAATTCAATATGAGGTTCAGTTTTTGCAGAGACTTCCGCAGAGACACAGCATCAGCCTTTAACAGGTACAGTATTTTCTAAGTATTAAAATAACCACAGACATATTTTCAAAATATATATTGATTTATTTGGGGGAAATACTATTCTAATCATAAATGTCAGTATCCTTGTTGCATGTGATTTTATGGGGTGTGATATAGTTTTTCTTGTGGTACTTTTTTTCTGATTCATAATTTAAGAGGATACGATGCAAATGAAATATATTTCATACAGATTTGGATAAAGTCCTAATATTACAAGTAAATAATCACTGTCACATCAGGCATAAGAAAGTAGAAAGCACAGATTTAAATATATATGCTGACTAAATCCTTCAAACCAGAGGTGAAAGCCTGTGAGGACGTGAGGGGTGAGGGTGAGACCCTGGTGTTGGGAAGTAGCCGGTCCCTGGATTGCAGCGGCCTGATTCACAACACCAGCTGCCCCGCCCTACCGAGCCAGCAGATGTCACTCTGGCGGAGGAAGAGGTTTTCCACTGGAAAGCAGAGAAGTGGTTCCATCTCATTGCGTCCTCCTCGGGGTGGTAGAGTCAGCTCTCTCTTCCGCTCTCTCCTAATCGTCGCAACATCTTTGACAACTGTGAAAAGATAACATGCAAATTAGATTACGAGGAAACCATTCGAGATGAGGAGAGAGAGACACTGAGACATGTGGGAACTTTCTCTGGGTTCCTCGCGTTGAGTTCTCATCATACATCCAGACATGAGGGATTTTGGGAGCCCCACTTCTCCACCTGACAAGACATTAGACCACCCACAACCCCCTGCTTCAGCTCTCCGGTGCATCTGCACTCCACAGCTCCAACAACATCCTCTATGCAAATTTTATAATCACACCACAGCAATGAGGTGTGTGTGTGTGTGTGTGTGTGTGTGTGTGTGTGTGTGTGTGTGTGTGTGTGTGTGTGTGTGTGTGTGTGTGTGTGTGTGTGTGTGTGTGTGTGTGTGTGTGTGTGTGTGTGTGTGCGTGTGCATACAGTGAAGAGGGATATAAGCTTTTACTTAGCATATGAAATGAGTTGTGATTATGAGATAAAGAGCAGAGTGAAGAGCAGAGGGAGTGTTACGAGAGAGGTCACTCACAATTTTGCTTCTATGAAGCACTTTAAATCTTCCCGACTGCTCTCGCAGGCGTTGGAATAGCACACTGGGCTCAACTGAGTGATAAAAGAACACCGGCAGTTTCCCCAATAATTGTGCACTTTAAATTAAAATGTTGTAGAATATCAGCACAATGAAAGGGAGAAAAATAAAAATAAAAATCAGGTGCATTTACGTATAGGAGTGGAAGAATCACCTATCAACCCTGTGAGCCCAGACCAGTGAGGTCAATTCCTACGAATAAATACATGTTATTTTATTTCAGGCACTAGCTGATGCTGATTTCTAGAACACGTTAAGGATTCAGTGTCTTGTCCTGAGACAGAAGAATAGCTAGAAGTCTGTTAATGGCTGCCACTAATGGCTATCATCATTAACCATTGTTCTTTTGATTCTTTTCTCCATTAATCAGTTACATATTTAGTCTCTACAGTGTCAGAAAATGGAGAAAACAATGTCACAAAAGACAAAGAAAAGCATCAAATCCTCAAATTTGAGAAGCTGGAATTGAGTAGTGTTTTGCATTTGTGTTTGAAAAATGACTTAAAGGATGAATCGATTATCAAAATAGTGAATAGCTGATTCATTATCTGTCCATTTATGGACTAATCGCTTATGGCCAAAAGCCTGTCAGACCAGCAGTACAAACCAGCACCGTAATTATAGAGGAAATCTAGAAACAATCGTTTTATTTGTAGACTAGGGAACGCTAACTTTTATAATCCAAACACTGCGTTCAAAACAGCTATCTTTTGGTTATTTGGTTAAAAAAAATAGGAGGATAGAAAGGAAGGAATGCTCATTATTAACAGAGCTACACAGAGACACATGGGGGAGATAAGTTAAAATACCACAATGCATTCAGTAGGTGATGGGGAAATAAATGTCAATTTCCTCCAGGTGTACATCTGACAGAGAAATAGGTGTATAAAAGATGTGAATAAGAAATCCTGCTCTCCTTTGCGTGTTCTGCCTCTCTCTGTTTGGCATGCAAGGCACTGTAGGTGCACAGCAGTTGTTCTTCCTCACGCACTTGTCTCCCCATGTGTTGCTGTCCACTGAGAAATACCTCTCTAGAGAAAAAGTATGTTTTTTTTTATTATTGTGAATAATATTAGACATTACATTACAGTGGCCCCTTCTGCAGGTAATTCAAGCATATGCACATCACTGTAAAAAAAAATAAAAAATACACTTGTGCAAACAAGCTTTATCTACATTGTACAAGTCACACTTGCATATATTTATATTTATATACAGTATAGCATATTTAATTTAAATATTCTATCAATGTGCATCTTTATGGCAGGATATTAGGAGTTCAGGCAAATTAAATAAATATTCAGACCTCCATAAAGCAATACATGTGAAGCATTGTTCGTTTGTGTAATGTAAGTAACCCTTTATTTACACTGTTATTGAGGGATTTGTTGCATTCCACTCTTTTTAGTCAGCCAGTCTTAATACCAGGCATTATTATTGTGGGGGTGGAACTATAAGGATCTATATTTTTCTTGCATTCACATCTACATCTTTGTCTTTCACTGGACCGGTGTGAAGCTGACGGTAACGCGAGCAGCTGAATTCCTTTAAATAGCCCTGCCCGCCTCATCATATGGTTGCTATGGCAGCCAGCCCCTTGTTTCAAGATAACGTCTGCATGCTTCGAGACACCTCCTCCACCTGAACGCTATAGATCCACGCTGCCGCTCGGGGGGAAAAGAGATTTGCCGAAGCGATGCAGCCACTTAACGGCACATATGAATAATGTTTTGTGTGTCTACATGTCCACGGTGTGAGAAATAATCAATAATTTGAACTATGCATTTGTGTGAGATCAATCGGCTGTCGTGGCAGCTTCCCTTAGTGGGTGATTGAAAGAAAGAAAAAAAAAACGCACTTATTGGAAAAAAATGACTAGTGTTTGAAGGATATGAGGAAGGAAAGGAGAAAATGTTAAGCAGGTAGAGAAGGAAAATGAGGGAAAAATCTGAAACAAGATCAAAAGGGAAACGGAGAAGTGAACAGCTGGTACAAGAAATGGAGTGATACAGAGAGAAATGAAGGGTGAAAAAGAGGATGAATGATCCGTGACATCTTTGAGGGAATGAAGGAATTGAAAGAAAGCTGTAGATAGGAGAGTATAAGGCAATCCCCCCCCCCCCCCCCCTTTGTCCTGCTGCTTCTCTCTCTTCGGTTTTTACCCAAGCATATGTAAGGTGAGGGTCAAACGAGACATTAAGAGTGCAGGACTGTAGGCAGCATGTACATGGATGTACCTCACAAGCTGACTTTGTCCTGAATCTCTCCCCTAAGTGCACTTAGGAAACTATTGTGAGGCTCAAAGGTGTGGAATCAATTACAGGGGTAGAGGGAGAGGGAGCGGCAGACTTTCAGGGTATCAGCAGGTTTCACATATTTAAAGAGCTTTTTTAACGCTGCCTGGAACTGAATTGAAGATCAATTTAACAACAAAATATAGAACAAAAACCTGTCAAAACTAGGTTATTTCTGACTTAAAAAAATTCAGGAACTACTGCCATCCCATCAATAGCATTATTATTTTAATTAATGTCAAATAATAAATAAATCCATTCAAAACTACCCCATCAGTAAATATGATAAAAACCTGTACAATCTGTAAATATAGGTGCTTCAAAAAATAAAACTTCATTAAAAAAAATGACAATATGAGATATGAGGCCTCAAATTTAATTAAATAAAACCTAAAGAAATTGCACACACTTGGAGAACACACTCATTTTGCAATATAGTAGATAAACATAAACAAGGCGGACATAGGTCTAAATACAAAGTCAGTATGTAGCCAGATATATTTTGAACTTACCTCGGGAAATCTGAATCTATCTAAATCTGTATTAGATGAGTTTACAGTCCTCACAAGTATCCTCTTTGTCTTTTTTTCACGCAGCCTAAAAGGGAGACAAATCAGTACAGGGTAGTCAAGAAAAAAAAAATCCATATGCAGCAGTTCATGTTTTGAAATTATTTTAGTGATAAGGAGTCTACAAAAGAGGAGAAGTAAAAAAAAAGGTCGATAAAAATGGCACCCTCAATTTCTTCTTAAAACACACAGGCAGGCTGATTGCATTTGAGAGAGTGGGGCGCGCCTCAGCATCTCCTAATGCGTCTGTAAATTGAGTTAGAAAACGACGGCTGTTGTCTGCACTTGGGGTGGAAGCCA
>CM042330.1:32348224-32498224 GCA_023566125.1 Zingel zingel
GACACATTCAGCACATTAATGCTCGTCTGTGAAAACGCCGACGTTCTGAAGATGGTGGACGTGAAGCTGAAAGGGCGACTCCCAGCGCCGTCGATATCTGAAGCTGAGAGTCGAGTTTGATTTTCAAAGCTAAACGTAGGATTTTTTTTCTACAGCTTCCAGGAAACAAATCATCAACTGTTACAGTGAGGCAGTTTTATATAATGGCTTCTACAGTTGAGGTATATTGAGGTTAGTAATTATGGATTACCAGAGATCTTCGGTGAGCGGAGACTTCCCCTGACACAAAGCAGTCAGTAAAGAGCAAAAGCAGGATTACTCTCACATAGAGTTAGCACAAACACACAGGCAGAACACACACACCTAGACAAAGAGGCAAACACACAGACACATAGACAAGCGCAGCTATACACGCACACACCTGAGACCTACACACTCTTGTCGGCCATCACAGACAGCGTGCCGGCTCGGCAGCCATTTTGCAGGGCTGCTCTGGAATGTTCAATTAGGGTAATTGTTGCTTACGCCACCATTTCTCAGCGTTACAGACATCATATACGCAACATAGTAACATTTCAGTCACGGTGCGACTGCACTCACCACATAGTATCCAAATTATAGAAGAAAATCCTGATTCTGTGTCTCCCAATGTCTTTTCTCAGCGCAGAGGCCCCATAATGTAAACCAGGACATTTGTGACGGCAAGTATGTTGGTTATCGTGCAGCCATGTGTGAACTCCACATGGTCGTGAATGTATGTACGCATGTACATGGCTGGCTGTAACGTATGTGGTTGGGGGTTGGGGATGGGGGGTGGGGGCACGCCCTACAGCTCGTCAGTGCTCACATATGGAGGAGGGAATGATTGTGTCTATGTGAGCACAGAGAAAAGAGAGAGGGAATGGGAAGGGTGAGAAATGGAATAAAATGGAAGAGGAGGGAGACAGAGAGAGGAGAGAAGGGGCACTGAAAGAGAAATGTACAGCTTGTTCTCGTCGCCACCATTTTTACACACAGACTATGCAGTTTGGTCACTGGTAATTTGGTTTCGTAGATATAGGAGGAGAAGGATATGGATTACTCCGCTCTCATGATATATGCAATACTCAGATAATAGAGGATAACAACAGCCCACACCTATCACGCACCATACTTCTTAGTTAATAAAACATTTCTGTTTAAGACAATGGGATGCTGTCTTCATCTTATATTTAATTCTGCACTTTTTTTCTTTTTTTTTACTGCACAGCGGCCCCGTGTCACTGTAGGTGAATGCATGACCTGTGCACTTGCGAGTTCGAGCCCAACTGCCCACCCATGTAGAGGGTCTACATGGGTGGACCCAACCAATGGATCTTTCTGAACGCAGAATATTGTCATCTTTGAATATAGAATAATGTAATTTATCTGATACAGCATTTCTTAAACCAAAAAAGCTTTGACTAATCCTAAAACGCTAATCTATATATTACACAATCTACACTAGGCCGCACCCCACTAGAAAGATCTGCAATTAAATGGGCAGGATTAAACAAAGGCCACATAAGGATAAGAACAGATCTATTACAGTAGTTGACACAAAGAGGGGATTGATAATTTAGTGTCATATGGACTGGGTTAAACCAGTCTACATCCTTGTGAGACAGAGGCTGAACGAGACTCCGCTGGTGCTGCATGACAGTGGAGAGTCGGGGTGGGATGACGGCCGGCTGTCAAAACGGGACGGGTTGGATGAGGGCGTCAGGGACTGAGATGGAGAGAAGACCAAGAACACAGCAGCGCAATGCGCACATGTGATCTTCTAGAGACGACTGCCACTTTACAGGACGAGCTCAGACTTGATAAGACATACTGTACGCACATGCTTACGGAGGTGCCCTGCGTATACGTGACCGTTCGACATACAAACCCTCCCCCTACTTCCCCACCCACATATACACTCACGCGGAGTATGACACGAGACTGCACATATGATTCGGCGCCCTTTGTCTGTGTTTATCGGGCAGTAATGGCTGACAGTTGGGCACATTACGCTCCTGCTTTATTTTTTCTTTACACACACACACACACACACACACACACACACACACACACACACACACACACACACACACACACACACACACACACACACACACACACACACACACACACACGAATGGCAGATGACCCCTCCTCAGACAAGTGTTTGTTTTAACTCCATTCTTTGTGGTATGTCTATCACACGTTACAGTAGTAATGACTGCCAACCATGATCTCCCCCCCCCCCCCCCCCCCACCCACCCCTCAGCCTCCATGTCCTCAGAACACACTCCCACCCCCTGACCACAACCCCCACCAACTGGGTGATCATCTGCTATGACCGTGTCCTCCTATCACCGTGAGTCAGGAGTGTTCGACAGCGATGGGTGGGTGGGAAGGTGGGGGTTGGGGGGGGGCACCCAATTTGACTTCTTATCTTTTTCCGATAAGACATGATTGCTGACAGAGTTAAACTTTCCCACCCATTAGCGGCGGTGTGAGCGGTGCTACAGCGCCAGACAGAGGGGACCCTTTGTCTCCCACCATCACACTGGGAAGGATATACACACACACGTATGCTGTACATTCTGGCATGGCTACGAAACATACACACGCACACACTCGCTGACAGCAACTACGCACACGCTCACACACTACGCTGCTACTCAATTAGTAGTGTCGGATGCAGTGACAATACCCACATCCTGGAGCACATCAGCGGCTGCACACCTGTGTATGCAAATCTGTTCAATTCAACAAATCACTATGTGAAAGCAATGTGGAATCACCTTATTGTGCACACGTATAGCATGTGTGTCAAAGTGTATGTGTGAGAGTATGTGCGTGTCCTCAGACTCACCTGGCAGCACCCCTGGAGCTGGTTGTCGTGGTAATGCAGCCTCAACTAGGGTTGCAGAGCAGTGACACCTGATGTCCCTCCTCCCTCTCACTCTCTCTGCTGTAGTATAGGATCAGTAGCTACACCCTAGCACTGACAGAAGAGGGGGAGACAAAGAGGAGGGGTTCTTATCGAGCCTGGCGGATTGTACCACCAGCCGCCCGCAGACGAGGGGACGCCAGAGGGCAGAGCTGGTAGGGACGACCCTGATAACACTCCATCGAACTGCTCCGCACCACCCTGCTGTCTGCACCAAGATGGTCTCTCCCTGCTCCCGTTGCTCTGATTGGACGACGTGCTTCCTCCTTCATCAAAATGTAAAATTCCAAGACAGAGAGTAGTGCAGCGTGTGTGTGTGCGCGTGCGTGTGTGTGTGTGTGTGTGTGTGTGTGTGTGTGTGTGTGTGTGTGTGTGTGAGAGAGAAAGACAGACAATGCAAGAGAAAAAATTTGTGTACCTTCTGTGTGTATTTGAGAAATATTTGTCATGCAGACTAATATGACTGTGTGTGTGTGTGTGTGTGTGTGTGTGTGTGTGTGTGTGTGTGTGTGTGTGTGTGTGTGTGTGTGTGTGTGTGTGTGTGTGTAAATATGCGTGTTTGTTGCGCCTTTGTGTCAGGGAGACGATATACAGGATGCCATTGTCTGTGTGGGCGTGTGATAGAGGAAGAGGTAGCTGAGGGAAAGACACAAGACAAAGAGAGCGAAAGATAGGAAGACATGGTGTGTGTGTGTGTGTGTGTGTGTGTGTGTGTGTGTGTGTGTGTGTGTGTGTGTGTGTGTGTGTGTGAGAAAGAGAGCAGTGTGTACGGCCTGAGAGCTGTCATCATTAGTCTCTCTGCAGTGACTGGTGTTGGGCTGCGAAGGGGCTTGTCAGTCAGTTTCTGTCACAACATTACACACACACACACACACACAAACACACAAACACACACACACTTTCCCAGAGGAGATCATGTCAAAATGGGGGCAGGTTGCTCTGACAAGCAGATCCAACCCCCCCCACAACCTTTCACCCCACTGCTCTGCGGGGTGTCACACGCAGTATCAATCCCTGATTCGTCAGTTTCACTATGAACTGAAAACATTCGACGAAAAGATAGGATAAGACGAAGTGGGAAAGGAGCACAACACGCAGAAAGGCAGTAAAGAAGGGCGAGAGAGTGGCAAGAGGCAGATGGCAGCGAGCGCTCACATGCGGCCGAGTCTCCTGAGAACTAGCCAGTGAAATACTGCTGACTCACTGCACTCTGGCAGGCCCGAAAACACACACAGACTCAACCTTGACATCCAGTATATTCACTAAGGATGATTACAAACAAAAAATCGATTACTGATAACCAACGTAGGGGTGAGAAAAAAAAGGAACCACACAACAAACAGAGTTTCGTTAACGTCCAATTGATCTTCTGTAGTTTGCTGCAGAGGGGAGTTTTATCCTCACACATACAACAGACCATCCCTTTTTTCCCAGCTTTTCTCTGTCTCTCTCCTGCTGCCGATTTAATAACCTTCTATATTTATCGGAGCTCAAGATGCTATTTTGGTTTCGAGACTCTTGTCACTGATATCGGGAGGCTACATTATTCAGAGTGAGAGCACTGGGGGCCGGCAGATAGAACAAGAGCGCTGTTGTTAACCCTATGGAAAAGGACGGAGGATATGTCACAATATGGCTGATCGCGGATATGTGTATTGTCTAACATCCTCATTTTATACACTGTGAAGCTATGTAGATAAACTGGTCTAAGGTGTGGTCTGTCTTTCTCAAGTCTCCATTTTTATGACTGCTCCATCTCAAATCTCAGCACATCAGGAGCAAGATTATATCACACAGATACACATGTATAAAGAGTAAGACACAAACAGGTTACTGCAAACACACAAAAACGTAGGGTTGTGCACAGCATGCCCGCACACACACGGTATAGACTGTGTCCTCCATATTTGGTTGTGATTTATGATTGCTCTTCAGTAGAGGCCACAGTCATCTGGGACATGATGGCCATATCGATCTGATAAACAGTTTCATTTACTGCCATTCATACTCGCACTCACTCACGTGCACGCACAAGCACACACCCACACACACAGCAAAGACACATAGATTCACAGCAGGAATAACCCAGCTTTCTGCTTCATCAATTCCCCACCTCCTCCACGTCTGCTTTTCTGTTTCTCTGCTCTTTCTCTTCTCCTCCCCCCAGGCCACCTCACCCTCTCCTCCGCTCTCGACGTTTTAACCCGTTCCTCTTCTGCCCTCAATCTCGTTCTTTCTACCAGCATCCTCTGCCAGTCACCTGGTTCTCTACCAATATTCTCCGCCACGCACCATGGCCTTTTTTTGTTTCTCCATTTAGTTCCACAAGGCTTCATGCTAAGGTTACATCTCAGTTGTGTCAATGTTTCCCAGCATGCATTTGACAGCAACATCTAGGAGGTGACTGGAGTTTAACATGTACAATATGATATAATGTCTTGTTCAAAAGAGATATTAAAGGATATGTTGGGATTTTTCAAGTCTATCTTGAAGCAGTACTCCCATGCCGTATGTACGTTGACAGAGTTGCTTTAATCTCTCTTCCTGTCCATACTGGCCAAGAAGTGATACGTTAATAGTGTGGCTATAATGTATGAGATGGGGGACAACATCTACAGTCCTAGTTTAGCCAAAACTAGTATGAGGCTTCCGTGGTTAGAAACATCAAGAGGGTATCCTCCCATGAAGGATTACTTCCCTTTTGTCAGTGCAACAAACCTACATGTAACTGCCAGGAGTATTCCTCTGATGCTGAATTATGTACAAAAAGATGGTGGGAGATCACCACTTGATTAAATAACTCAGCCTACTGAAGCCTTCTGTTAGTTTCAGCTATGCTATACTGTGGATTGCGTCCCCCATTTCTTACAGTAAGGTGTCTGTATGCTCTAACCCACGCGTTAGTCAGATGGTTGAACAGCATCTGAACATTTTTCCATGTACATATGGCATCTGAGTATTGTATAAGATAAACGTGAAAAAATATGTACCGATCCCTTAATGGAAATGTAGCAGCAATGTCTAATTTTGGATGTTTTCTATACAGTTTGTTAATTTTAAGCTCTACATTTTCACAGATTTGCACATCTGTATCATGTTACTACAGTGTAACAAAAATAGTGAGGTAGTTGCCGAAGGGCCAGTGTAGCAATAGTCAGGGTCAAGATTGTTTTCCATAATGCCAGCAATCATAGCTTTGGTGTTGCAACATAGTGTTCCACTCCTGTAGCCAAAAAGTCAGTGTAGCTAAATGACTGGCAGTTTATAGACATAGTCAGTAGCAAATCAGCTAGGCCCTTTCATGTGTTAAATACTGCACAGTGTCAGTCAGTGTGGTCCACTGCAGCAATGATGGACCACAGTCACATCAAAACAGCCTTTATTTCATTAGTCCATTATATTCTTTAGTTTAATCCTTTAATACTGATGTCAGTAATTAATCTGTCATTAGAAAGACTAATGTTTTTCAGAGTTTTGCGACTTAACTGTTTAATTGGTGTGAAGGGTCAAACTGCCTTAATTAGCCCTGCTGTTAACTCCAAAATTAGTGAGAGACTTTTATTGTCTGATGCAAATGTTCATTCAAAGATTTTTGCAGTCTGAAAAGAATAACATCTTGGGATGAAACTCAGCATACCTGTGCTTTTCTTGGAATAAAATGTCCAAATGTAAAGTTATATATAGTAAAAATATATTGAATATTAATCTTCAAAATCGGTTGAACCTCCTTCACATGTGTCTTTCACTGTGTGCATCATTTGTGAGTAAACAGATAATGTTAGAGGAGTGGAAAACACACCAGTGAGTGCATAACATATTCATACACGCACACTAGAAGGCTTTCAGTTTCTAAATCAATCCCACATCCGTAGCTAATGCAGTGCTGGGCCCTCTTCAGGAAGCATTAGGCCTATTAGTCAAAGTGCGTACGCATTCCTGTATGTGTGTGTGTGTGTGTGTGTGTGTTTGAGTGTGTGAGGAAGCCGCACACTCAGCAATAGCCGATCTCAGTGGATCCTGTGGGGTCAGCAGGTGCAACAGGGAATGAGGGACCATCTTATTGTGTGTGTGTGTGTGTATGTGTATGTGTATGTGTATGTGTGTGTGTGTGTGTGTGTGTGTGTGTGTGTGTGTGTGTGTGTGTGTGTGTGTATGTGTTTGTGTGTGTGTGTGTGTGTGTGTGTGCGTGCGCGTGTGTGCATGCGCCCTCCCCTCGATATCCTCTGGGCTCTTTATCGCTCTAAAATTATCCTCCATTTACTGGAAGACACTGGACCGACTTAGAGGGAAAGAGAAATATGGACACTCTAGTTTGAATGCCTTCCTGGATCACTTATGGATGCAAGCTAAGAGACAAGCAAGCGAAATACTTCTTGCTTTGTCAAATAATCTAATTCAATAAGTGTGGATAAGTTAAGAAGATTCTAAGACTGATGGTAACCAGAGGAGACATTTTTGGATTGCTGATAGTGGAGGTAACAATAAAGGATAGGTTTGCATCTTTTTAAAGTCAGTCTTAAAACACTGACATGCCCACATGTTGCTCTCTGTAATTGTCCATCCTGTCCATGATGACTTTTTAGTACAGAATTCCATGTTTGTTATTGTCTCCCCCCCACTGCAACTCAGCAATTAATCACTGTCCGGCCTGTGGATTTTGTCCACCATCGCTTAACATTTGAATTGGTTTCGGAATGACAGGAGGAATGATTACAGTGACCTGTTGGCATGCTGTTAAACATACGACTTGTGAATGTGAACCTATCCCAGGGTTTTCCCTGCCGTTATAAGGGTTAGCTGCAGCACCCGAGCCGTTTTAGGCAGCACCCAAGCCTGATGAATGTAACTAAAAGACTTTACTCAGATCTAATGATTGTAGTTGGACTTCTTGGGCAAGTTTTGTCTTTAAGCTTTTTGAGTGTTATTTATTTATTATCTGCTCTAGCTTATCCAACGTTTCAGACACAGATATGGTAATATTAATGGTCCAAAATGATGTGGAAAAAGAGATGCAAAACTACCACAAAGGGACACAAAGTGACTACCAAGAGATGCCAAATGACCACAGAGACCCAAAACAATCCCGAAGAAAACAAAAATGACCAAATAGAGACACAACACAACTACAAAGAGATGCAAAAACCCACAAAGAGACACAAAATGTATGGGGAAATTGCTTCTTTTTTTTCTTTTTTTTTTAATTGAAAAACATAACTCTTTCTTGAGGAAGGACGCCCAAAGCCCCCGCCAAGTACGTGCACCTAAGTCTTCCACAAAGTCAGGGAAAACACTGCTATTCTATAAGGAAGTAGAAGACTCAGCAGTCTTTTCAGTAACACACATCTAACAAAGCCATGCCCACTGCAAACATTCTGCTCACTGGTCCCCGCTATCCATCACAGGGAATTAAATTAAATAAATACGGCCATTGCACAGTAGTAGTTTATATTCAGTAATGAGACATTTTGAAATGGAAGCTACCAGGATGTAACTTTAGTTATGTAAGTGCATGCATATCCCACTGTCACTCTATATGACAAAGCAAATAAAGAATATGAACACAATTACTGCGGGGGAAATAACTAAAGCATGATACGGTCTGATAACGTACGATACATCTCTCTACAGTTGCTGTGGTGCTATCAGCAGGTTAAATCCATCGCACCATAAATCAAAACATACGCTGTAGGAGTCTACAGCAGGACTCACATTAATCCCTTTGTGTCAAATATAAATCCACAGCAACATAAACCATATTGGCTTGCAAATACAGATGACTCTCGCGTTTATCGGTGTTTTAAGCCCCCAACGTCAATAAAAGGTCACCTCCACACCTGCCCTGGTCTCTCTTCTGGAGACATTACAAAATAAATAATTGAAATAAATAAAATATATAGAGTTATGTAAATAAATAGCCCGGCGTCACAATACGAAAAAATTCTATCCCAATATTAAAGACATATTATTTAACCTCAAAAAATAAAATACATTTAAAGGGTCTAAAATACTGTCTGAATTACTTGCCCTTGAGGTTAAAAATACACATACCATTACAAATTCGTAATAAGTGCTGTTTTTAGGGTTAGGGTTAAGGTGAGGTGCCTTGAAGTCAGCGGTCGCAGCGCAGCCTGGAAGGAGACGTTGGGGGCTTAAAACACCATCACGCGACTCTCACTGGCTTTGTATTAAGGGGTTGGTTAACCCAAATTCAACAACATATTTTCTCTCTTTTCCCTCTAGTGGTATAGCCTGGGTCAACCCTGACGAACTTCCGGCAAATTTGAGATTTGCTCTGCAGGTCAGTCTGGCGAAGAGCCCATTCAAACCCATTTCCAATGTCCCCAAAATCAAGGCACCAATCACAACCGCTGAGGTGGGCTTTATACCAATCACAACCATTGAGGCGGGCTTCACACGACGACGATAGCGCAGCGACGGCGAGCAGCTTTCTGTTTACATTCAACGTGACGGCTACCGAAGCGCAGCGTCACCCGGATCGTTGGTCTGATTGGTTGGAATATCCAAGGTGCCCAGAGGCATTTGAGCGCCGTCCGTTGGTGATGACCCTTTGGAAATGAACTGTCAATGAACCTTTCCCAGACCCCCCCCCCCACTCTCAGTTACAACTGAGAGTGGGTCTGGTGTCAACCAGGCTACTAGTGGTATCTAGCTATGCAAATAATTTTGCCCAGGTTTTGAGATATCTGTTGGTATTCCACATACCTCACTGTGGATAGTTTCCTAAGGGTTTTGAATTGGCTGAATATTTCTCTCTTTTTGTTAATTTCAGAATCTCAGAGACAGCTATCTCAAAATCTTAGCAGATAAAACCAAAACTATCTGCGTGGAAATCAGATAGCAGTAAATCAATGTCATCGCATTGTAAAATCTGCAGTGCAACCTGTGTCACTCCGCTTAAAGGAGCCACTAACACAAAGGTCATTTTATTAAGTCTGTCTTTTTAAGTCCGGGTCTCATGGTCTGAATACTGTTCTGAGACAAACACTTTTGGCACAAACATATATTTTAAGAGCTGGCATCAGTCTTTAAAAACCCATCTTTATCAAAAACTACTTTGAACATCCCTACATCCTTGTATAACATCCTTTTATCTAACATATGGCCCTCCATCTCCCCTTTTATCTCCTTGTTTCCTTTGCACGGCCGTGTGCCTCCTCCTCCTCACACTGTATTTGTCCCTGAGAATTGTTCACATCCAGAGGTGGATCAAGTCTCTGCAAATCGATATCATCTGTTCATGTGGGTGCAGCTCATGCATGATCATGTGAACATGAACGCTCATACATACGTGCACGGAAGTTGCTGCACATATAATTATAGTGTGTATGTACGACCCACAAGATCGTAAAGAGGTGGATTCAAAATGAGTTGCCAAATCAACTGAAGTTGCTTGAAATTCGCCTCAGCGTGCTCATGGTGGACACAGGAGAGAATATCAGGAACACCCATATAAATAATAGCCCTGAATAATGCCAGCAGTAAGAACTCAGATCAGACCAGACAGGGCCAGTTAATAGACCTGTAGAGATGCTGAGGATAGAAATGAGGGTCGAGGATGGAGAGAGTCAGTGGAAAAGTGAGAGGGAGGAGAGGAAGGAGGAAACTAGCAGAGAAAGCGAGACAGTGAGACTGGCCATTATAAATCATATCCGCTGTTGGCGCCGACCACGTATCCTAGCAACCAGACAGACCCTCCGCCTCTCCTCCATCCGCTTTCCATCTTCCGCTAACAGCTTGGTCACTCTTATTACCCATACTGCACCGGGCCATGCCCCAAAAACTTACGACAGAGTGAAGTTTGTGCTTACAGCTAACTGACTAATCTACAGTGGGTCTGTATTAACCTTGCACGAATCAGACCTAATAAGCTGACTCCAAAACAGTTCACTGTGAGCAGAAAATGGGCATACTGCACATACTGATCACACACACACAATGATAGAAAATATAACAGTGACAAATTCAATCTCAATCCCTCTCTGTCCTTTACGTAGTCTTACTCATTGATCAACTCATATACTAATACAAAAACTATCATCTGTTATGGTGGGCAAATTAGGATAATTTTTGGACAACCAAAAAGTAGAAGTAGCAAGACACAATGTCACTCACACGACAGACAAGATCACCTATATTGTCCTGAGCTCTAGCACTATATAAATACCATATATTATTAATTTTATGTTATTATGATTAATTAGGGCTCTGCACTCCCTCAGGTTTCTTTTTTAAATTCCTCCTTTTTAATAGCTATGCCGGGAACTACGTCAGGTCACCAAACTCACACACACACACACACACACACACACACACACACACACACACACACACACACACACACACACACACACACACACACACACACACACACACACACACACACACACACACACACACCTTGTTACCTTTACCAAAATCCAATAACTTGAAAAAAACTTTTACAGAGCAAGTTCTTTGTGGAATAAAATCCCTAGTAACATACGTTTTATCACAGAAAAGGACCATTTTAAAAAGAGAGTCAAATTTTACCTTCATTTAAATTACTTATTATGAGGTTTCTGATTGTGTCTTTTTCAATGTAAGCCACCTTAATGTTAGTAATGTAATATATTGTAATATATGACTTTGTTTTCAAGATATTTTCTCTATTTGCTTGGTTGTTATTGTTTTCATTTAATTTAATTTGTAATTTTTTGCTTTTGTTATTTAGTTTTGTTGGCAGATATTGTTGCATGTATTTTATTTTTATTTATTTTTTTATTTATTTTTTGTATAAGTTATGAAATGTTTTAATATTGATTGAATAAATGTAGTGTTGGACCCCAGGAAAACTAGCTGGTCGTCAAGGCGTCATGGGGATCCTTAATAAACTAAACTAAACTAAACACACACACACACACACACACACACACACACACACACACACACACACACACACACACACACACACACACACACACACACACACACACACACACACACACACGTCTATTTGGAATAAGTGAAAACACTTGTGTGGGTTTCTTACTACATACTAAATGTTTTCAGCTCATGTTACTAATTCTCATAGTATAGTCAATGTATATACATCACAGTAGGAAAAGCACAGGTGTAAATAATGAAACTAATTAGATTAATGATGCCTGATTTCTATTTAGCTGCTTCAGTTTCAGGGTCCTGGTATTGTGCATGCTGACTCACTGTCATGGCTTTCTGGGACACTTGGATAGAACGGAGCGTTCGTTAATGTTAGCTGTGATTTTCCTAATATATTCCTAAAATGTCTGCTGGGAGACATGGGGTTTTGTACCAACAGGAAATTATGCAATATGTACAGAGACAGATGTCAATCAAACTGCGATGTTGGAATGTCAAACTTAAAGAGAAATCAAAATGATCTACACTTTATTGTCTTTGTAAGATCTTTTTCTGAGCTGTCTAAACACTATGCACAATTTATTTAAATTTTGTGAAGCCATTAGCAGCTCCTCCATTCCATTTGTGCATTTCATTGTGGTACAATAGTGTAAGTCAGCATCACACACAGACACAGAACCTTTTTAGTATGCATTCTGCCAAGAGTATATTTAATTTTGTCACCTTTCCAGTGTGAACACACGCTACTCAAAAGTCTGCTTAAAACTAGTCTGTAGTATGGAATTGGGATGCAGTTTGAATTCATTCCAGTAATCACTTGATATCCAAGCACAGTTTTCTTCAGGCCACCTATGCTTTGTTCATTTTAATAACGTGGGGGACTGTATTTGGTTACTGTACAAACTTCAGTGGTTTTTTTTTTTTTAAATGTATTCAGGTTGACAAGATAATGACGTAAATATGACTTTAAGACGCAAGTATTTATATCACTGGATAAAAGCCTAAGTCTGCACTGCATGGCATTGTGAACATTTGTGTCGTATCTACAGACGTCATGCTCCTCCACAGGATGCCTGCTCCCACTACAGTAAAGTGCTTCCTGAGTTGACGCTATACCTCCAAGGACAATCAGTTAGATTACACAATGAGACAATTTAGATCAAATTGTAATGGCTTTGCCTGTTTGTGAAATGTCCTCCTGATTGTCCCAGGAGTGATGAGACTCAACAGACTTTTGTTAAGTCAATTTACTGCCAGACCATGGGTTACTGATTTTATGCCTTTGATAAAACAAGAGGAAGAGGATATGCGGTGTAACCTCTAGCTAGCATGACTAGCATTTAGTTGTGAGACTCACTGAGCAGGCCGGCCCCATGCTGCAGCTTTGTGCCTCCGTCTCAGTAAAAAGCTTCACTTAGCTGCTGGTCTCCAGACAGCTACAGCCCTTACACTACTGCACCTCTATGGGCTTGACTACAGCTTCATTGTCTACTGGCTTATGACATTTTGAGTGCTCAGCAGAGTGAACGGACAGTAACACAGAGAGAAAGAGTGTGTGCATGTATGAGAGTGAAGGAAATGAACCACTCAGGAACCACTCAGCCAGCCCATAGTCCGAGAGCCACCAGAAGTGGGTGGTATGAGAGGAAAATTGTGTTGAGGAATAAAGGACAAAGTACCCGGAGAATGCGTGCGTGCGTGTGTGTGTATATACTCATAGAACACAAGTACGCCACCTTGTGGACTGGTTGGGCTCTCCTCAAATAGTCCAAGACCTGTGAGAGAGAAAATCACAAATAATTTTTGAGAAAGAGAAAGGCTGTTTTTCAACGCATCACTATGATTGAAAAGTGATTGCATACGCAGTGTCTTGCCACCACGTTTATAATGTATGCTGTTTGTAGGCTAATTTAAATCGTTAGGGGGCTCCCAGTTCCAGAGGTCTTCCCAAAGACACAAATAACTCCAGTCAGCAAACACCGACTAAAGAAATCCTTTCTTGAATGGTGCTCCTGACATGTTCAAGGGTCATACCTCTGTAAATCTCTAAGATTAACTACTTTTAGGATTTAATGAAATTCACAGTAAGAGTAAAAGTTAGAAAAAAGAAAAAGAAAAGCGAGATAGAAGAAGCGCTATTCCCACTGCAGCAGGATCACACTGTACCACTCAAGTCATTGAGGTTAATGAATACATTTAACTTTCGTTTTAATCTCCTTCCTTATCTTAAATTACAGTATGAAATACATGCAGATAAGCAAAGGTTTAATCTATATGCCAGCAATTGGGGTTTTCCTGTCTATTATTAGCCTAGATATTAGTTTAAGAAAAGCCAAAGTCCTCTACCTTGGTTTGACATTGCACAAGATGCAAACTGATTTATTTTTTAGCCCTTCCAGGCAATATTTGGAACATTTCTGTTGGTGTATTTCATTCTAATTCTATTTTCACAGCAGCATAAGCCTTAACCAGTTGTTTAGTAAAAACTTATATTTGAAAAAGTATAATACAGTATTTCACAACACAATATGCTCCAAGATAATCAAACACTGTAGCCTATGCATAGAAATAGGCCATGTTTAGCTTGTGAGTGAAATGGCATTCACTCAGTAATGTTCAAGAAAAAAAAAGTATAAATGCCAAATATAATTTAAAAAAAAGTTACCTTAACAATCATAATTACCATTAATGGTGTAATGTTATTCAGTTCAATTTAGGACAGTCATGCTAATATGCTAGCCCAACAAATTGGATGAAACTTGTATTTTACACTCTTGTTTTCAATGTTGAATTGTTTAATTCATCATATTTATTTACAGATTTAGATGGTAAAGTATGTTGTATAATTTGTTATACAACGTATTAACGTTACCTCTGTTGTAGGAAGCTATTTGAGGAGTCAGCTGCATAACTTTGGCACATTTATTACGGTTTGACGCCTCTTAACGAATCAAATGTAAAGCACAACTTCGCGAAGTTAGCATACACTGGATGAAGAGATTTCTCCTAGCAAACTAAAACAAGACCTGTGTTCGGTACCGTTTACTGTTATTATGTTTTACTAGGATGTTGGAGTCATGACCTCAGAGCACGAGGATCATAGGTCGGCAGAGATTCATGCTGCGTTCCAGACACAATTTTTAGCCCGTAAGTTACGACTTCAAGTCACGACTCACAAATTGGTAGCGTCCCATGCAGTCTATGGTTCCATGCAAAGTCACGACAAACCCTTCTAGCTAGCATTAGCGTTAGCTAGCGGCTACCTACAGTTGACGTTAGCTCGCGCTAGCTGGAACTAGCGATTTCTAGTCGGCAACATATTTTGGGCTTAATTTAGTAAACATAACCTGTAGTAGTACACAATCGTATGTGTATTGTTTTGATTACAATGTGTGGAATTACTTTATGTTGCCTATTTATGTCTATTTCTCACAGTTAATCACCGGCATCTGTACAGCATCAAAAGGGTCGACATTGTTGTTTATGTGTGTGTGACGTCAAAACTGTAACTGGGAGTACAACGATCTGGTACGAGTTCACGAGTAGTAAATTACGGGTTTGACTGTCGTTCCAGGGCACTTTCATGGGTAGAAGGTTGTGAAATCACGGATTACGGGTTGCCTGGAACGCAGCATCAGACCACGATGCTGCCTTCATATGTAGTTGGACATACAAATGTTGAGCCCTCTGAAAACCATCCAACGAATTGACAAAGAATTCGCCGAGTGCTAAACCTTCAGGAACATTTAGTTTACATTCATATTTCTGTTTACCATAATTCATTCTAAATTATTCAAATGCTGCACAAACGCATACTTGGTAAAATGGTATGCTGTTCTTAGTTGTAATTTTTACATCTAATTGTAGATTTAATTATTTACTTAATGTCATTGAACGCATCGCAATAAATGCTGACTACTAAGGGCTCTGCTAAGGACCATAGACTGTTAATATTTACAGTCTATGCTACGGACTGTCGCGAGTAGAATCACAAACCACCATGCGAAGGATGGCTGAGGAGATACAACCTACCAAGGAACAGTGGTACGTTTTCCTGCTTAAAAACGCTTTTATTTTAAATTGCCTGTCGTGCCATACCGTGGTTGGTTTTGTAAGTTTGCCTGTTGTTTCTCTCTTTGAATGCCGTCTGTTTTGTGATGACAGTAAGTTACCCAACTACATTGTTTTCTCGAACTAGCTAGTACTGACACCCTCCGGAGTAACGTTAGCTTTCTTTTCAAATTTACACTATCCAAACCTCTGTTAAACGTGTGTCATATTATGTTTCTGTCAAATATCCAAATAATAACGTTGAATCAATTGAAATCTATCGGTATCTTCTCAGGTAAAAATAAAAATACCAACTTTTATTTAATTCGTTGATTGATTCCAAATATTGAATTGGTGGTGGTGTAAGTGTCTTTTGATGCATTTTGCATGCCGAATTGAGCAATGGCTACTATTTTGTAAGTTCTTAAGTCTTCCTTTATTGATTGCATTCCTTCAGCACTGATAGCAGAGTTGTAATCTGGTCAAAGTTAAGTGTATAGTTTGCCTTTGCCTGTGTTTGCATGTACTTTACATGTTCTGTCTGCCTGCCTGTGCATGTCTGCGGTCTGAATCACAGCTCCTGGATATCAAGTTGGCTTCCCTCTTGGTGCCCCACTTCTCCCTCTCAGCTGAAAGATGCAGAGGAAAAAATGCTCAAGAGTAAGTGGGCCTTAAAGAGCTGTTGAACCACTGATACAACATTGGGTGGTTTCCAGTTAAAAGTTTTGGTGTTTCATTGTCTAAATGCTGAGAGGATTTGGTGTCTGCAATTTCTTTTAATATTTTTGTCTTATAAAAAGGGTCAAAAATACCAGAACTGGTTGTTGAACAAACACCTCTCAGTCTAATGAATCTGAAGCAGTAAGGACCCCTCTGTCCCAAACTGCAGGTGTGAAGCTGCCTTTCTCCAGGCAGCACGTCCGGATATCCAACAGCAACTATCTGTGGACCTTAGCTTTTTTCACTCAGCCACCGCCATGCGCTCCTTCCCGGCTCCTTGTCCAGCCCAGGCCCCCTCTGGTTCTGCTGCATGGCTTTGGAGGTGGGGTTGCTCTTTGGGCCCAAAACCTGGACTCTCTCTCCAACAGTGGACCGGTCTACACTCTAGACCTGCTGGGCTTCGGCAGGAGCAGCCACCCCCAGTTCAGCACAGACCCCGAGGGGGCTGAGGAGCAGTTTGTGTCGGCCCTGGAGGAGTGGAGGGAGAAGGTGGGACTGGAGGAAATGGTGCTGCTGGGACACAACCTCGGAGGATACCTGTCTGCTGCCTACACACTCAAATACCCACACAGGTGCTTTGGTGTGTTTATTTAGTGTTTAGTGAAGAACTAGCCACACAGTATCTTCAGAACTACTTTTTTTTAAATTGTTTTTGGAATACATTTGATCAAATTCATGCCACGTGTGAACTTATAGTCCTCAAAGGTCTGTGAAATGATTATGTTCACTGTCTTTTTACATACTTTGTTACAAATGTGGAGATGTGTAATTAAAATCTAACTGTGTGTGTGCACAGGGTAAAACATCTGCTGCTAGTGGAGCCGTGGGGGTTCCCAGCACGTCCAGAGAACCCCAACCACAACTCCATCCCAGTGTGGATCAGAGCCATGGGGGCTGTTATGAGCCCCTTCAACCCTCTGGCTGGACTCAGACTGGCTGGGCCTCTAGGTCAACACACACACACACACACACACACACACACACACACACACACACACACACTTGCACATTAACACACATGTATTTTTACTTCCATTTCATATTCAGTATACTAAATTTGAGGCATGGCTTGCTAAACATGCCTATACCACCCCATGCCAGTAGTATTGTAAGATTGTTTTGAAATGGTTTTCCACATAAAAAAGCATTCCTGTAAACTCTTTTGCTTCCTAACACAACACAAAAAGGATGTTACTACTTGTTTGCCTGGCTCTGCGTTGTCATCGCTTAGATTGTTTTCACTTGACTGAAAAAGATGAACTTGTTGAATCATCATCATTTCTCTATTTCTGTCATCTGCTTTTGAAAGAATTTCTGAAAACTCCAACTGTTTGGCATCTGCGTGGCACAAAACATGAAATGCAATGCAGAGGTTAGTAGAGGGCTGCTAGTTTTCTTGTCAATGGTCTGGTGTGTTTGAAGTTATCGTACTGATATCTCTCAGGTCCAATGCTGGTCCAGACAGTCAGGTCAGATTTCAAGCAGAAATACTCTTCCGTGTTTGACGACAACACAGTATCTGACTACATCTACCATCTAAATGCCCAGACACCAAGGTGAGAAACCTTTAAAGCCGCTATACTGTACAGTGGTACTTTTTTATTTTTTTTTTATTTCTCTCCAACATGATTTTTTTCCCTCTGTTTCAGTGGAGAAACGGCGTTTAAGAACATGACCATTCCCTATGGTTGGGCTAAGAGGCCCATGCTGGAGAGGATCAACCAAGTCCAGGCTGACATTCCCATTTCCTTCATCTATGGATCACGCTCCAGCATTGACAGTGACTCTGGATACGCGTTAAAGAAAACCAGACCAGATGTGCAAATCACGGTAGGTTCTTTTTTTTTTTTTTTAAATTAGTTTTTTGCAACTTCTCTTCAAAATGTGGTTTTAAAAAGAAAAATATTCATGTCAGAGTTTACCTGTGAACCATGACAGCTTTATCTCTAAACAGCTGACTCTTTCTGTTCAACTGTGTGTTTGTGTTTGTAAAGGTCATCAGAGGAGCAGGCCATTACGTTTTCGCCGACCAGCCCGATGACTTCAACCAGACGGTCCTTCATATCCTCGCTGGGACGGAGAAGAAAAGCCAAAGTGTGGGAACGAAGCAGTGAGAGCTCCCTCATTCAGACGACTCGCAGGAGGGCACATGGTTTAACGAACCCAAACTTATTACACAGCCTCAGCTGTTTAACTGCAAGCCTCTTTATCATGCACTTTACTCTTAAGAGAGAACCATAACCGACTGAGGACACTTCACTCGCTATTCGTAAGGCTTGGGGTCAACCTCATGTAAAGTTTTTTTTTTTTTTTTTTTTGTAAATAAATGTGACATGCAGTCTTTGTTGCTCACTTAGTTTTTTGTGTGTCCTCAAGGGGTTTAGAGCAGTCAGTGCTAAATAATCTGAGAAACTATTGGGCAACTCTTCTGTTTATATAAAAAAAAAAAAAAAAAAAAAAAAAGGGAAATCATCCCTCAAGGGAATATCTTGTTTTAGGTTGAGGTCTAGGCAAAGTACACAGGATGTTCTTTTTTTGACCCCTCACCCATTTTGTGAGAGATATGAGGGAGAAGTGTATAGGGCAAAGGGCTGGTGTGTTTTCCACGGAACTTCCTCAACTTCTCTGGAGACACTGTGACTGAGAGCGGCCAGCAGGTGGCAGCACAGTAGCAGCATAGGCACGTTGTCTCCCTTCTCCTTTGCAGAAGGGTAACAGTGAATCCCATACAAAGCGCCCTCACATGCATATCGAGTCGAGTGACCTACTCATGAGACCTGGACAGTGATGCTTTAAGAGCAGCATGACACTCTGCTCTGCTAAAGTCACAACCGCAGTGACAGAATAGGGTCAGAGATGAGTGTTGAACTAAAAATAAACCTTCTGTTTCAAGCGGGTTGACATGAGGTAAACAACTTGGTTATTTACTAGGAAACCTACAATTTTGTGAATATGCAAGTCTGAAAAAATACCTGGAGCAAGAAAGTCATAGTTTTAAAGTGCTCATATTATGCTTTTTCCCTTTCCTTTATTGTGTTATATATCTTTTTGTGCACGTTAAAGGTTTACAAAGTGAAAAAGCCCAAAGTCCCCCCCCAAAGGGACTTACCATCTCCAACAGAAAACACTGTTCACAAACTGCTCCAAACAGCTCTGTTGTAGTCCAGCCTTTACTTCAGAGACAAACGTGGTCACTTTGGAACACACGTTATAATGCTCACCTAGCTGCTAGCATGGCACGCCCTCATACTCTGCTTCTGGCTGGCTAGCAGTCCTTACCTAGGTACTGTCAGGGCACACACTCATACTCTGCTTCTGACTGGCTAGTAGTCCTTACCTAGGTACTGTCAGGGCACGCCTTCATACTCTGCTTCTGACTGGCTAGTAGTCCTTACCTAGGTACTGTCAGGGCCCTCATACTCTGCTTCTGACTGGCTAGTAGTCCTTACCTAGCTACTGTCAGGGCACGCCCTCATACTCTGCTTCTGACTGGCTAGTAGTCCTTACCTAGGTACTGTCGGGGCCCTCATACTCTGCTTCTGAATAGCTAGCAGTACTTACTGCGCGTGTGCGACTCCCAACAAAGATGGAACAGAAGTGAGATGCCTCACTCTGTAGCTAAAACAGAGAGCTCAACACACAGGGTGAAAAGAGGAGCTGCAGCAATGTTCACTACAACAACAAAAACATTTCTGAAAATTAAACCACATAAACCTATTCTGGTACAACCTCAAATACAATTAAGAGCCTGAAAATGAGCATAATATGAGCACTTTAAATGGACATTTGTCTTTGACATTTTGTGGGATTGTTAGTTGCATTTTTATACTCCAGACACTAAACTCATATTTACATTTGACCATTTCTATGCTGTAATGCAGTAATTCTTCTGGCACAATATGGTACTACAAGTGAAAACAGAAGTCATAATATTAAAATACAAGGTTTGTCAAGTGTCTTTATTGCAATGGACAACATAGTTTCTCCCTTGATTCAGTTGTGCCTCCACTTTAAAAGGGTACCTATTTAGAATTGCACTCCTAATAACGTCAGACGGAAGGAAATGTACTCAACACATTTGTTAGACATCAAGAATGCATATAATGCCTTTTGGTGATGAACACAAAATGCAAACATAACTTGAGTTTGTTTATAAGAACCCTCAACAAGGTGCTTTTAATACAGTGCCTTTATATTCTAATGAATGTCTCCAACATATTGATGCAGAAGGTGAAAGATGGCACTTACGGCTGCAGTTTAGTAGAGTAATGGAGGAGAGACTTGATAACCTGGAGATATGTTAGTTTATTCTCTGTTACTTATGTCTGTCTCTGTCATCAACCTGGCCCACCCGAACTGTCTCCTGGCAACAGGGTAGCCACGGAGACCGAGTCTTTTGGATCTCCACCTGCAGGAAGTGATGCGGTGGTTGGATGGGGTAATTATGGGTTGCTTGTTTTCTTGAAGACGCTGGCTGGCTGCTTGTCAAGGCAGGAACATTCAGCGGGAGCTACATGTGCGCAGCCTCTCTGGGATGGAGATGTGCACGCATATTGTGCCCAGGCCTCTGTCCATATTATTCACTTAATAAGCCTGCAGGCTTATTTGTTATGTCTCTCTCTCTCTCTCTTTCTCTCTCTCTGTCAGTGTGACAGGAGCTTTCATACTGGGGTTGGATATAATTGAAAGCTTGAAGGCCTGAAATAACTACACATAAAAGGTGTTCGCACACAGAAACACACACTGTTGCTGGCAGCCTATCAGCTCTCAGTTTATCTTTAATCAGTACCACCACATGCAGGTTTGTGCAGCCAAAGCATCAGGAGCCCAGTTTTAACAGCTAACAGTGATCTCTCTCTCTGATCTGCAAGACCAAACTGAAACTCACTCATTATTCTGACTCTTTTTGGGTCCTAACACATAGTTTTAGTCCTTTACTTGAACACACATTATGATATAAATGAGCATGGAGTCTTTCTAAAGGCTATCCTGGACCAACACCACTCTTTTTGTTGTGCCTCATATGAAAGGTATCCATCACCTCAGTGCAGAAGCCCCATAACAATGCTGTTCTTTTTTTCATGTGACAATCCACTAGTGTAATGAGATGCATGCATCCTTGTCCAGCCCAGGCCCCCTCTGGTTCTGCTGCATGGCTTTGGAGGTGGGGTTGCTCTTTGGGCCCAAAACCTGGACTCTCTCTCCAACAGTGGACCGGTCTACACTCTAGACCTGCTGGGCTTCGGCAGGAGCAGCCACCCCCAGTTCAGCACAGACCCCGAGGGGGCTGAGGAGCAGTTTGTGTCGGCCCTGGAGGAGTGGAGGGAGAAGGTGGGACTGGAGGAAATGGTGCTGCTGGGACACAACCTCGGAGGATACCTGTCTGCTGCCTACACACTCAAATACCCACACAGGTGCTTTGGTGTGTTTATTTAGTGTTTAGTGAAGAACTAGCCACACAGTATCTTCAGAACTACTTTTTTTTAAATTGTTTTTGGAATACATTTGATCAAATTCATGCCACGTGTGATCTTATAGTCCTCAAAGGTCTGTGAAATGATTATGTTCACTGTCTTTTTACATACTTTGTTACAAATGTGGAGATGTGTAATTAAAATCGAACTGTGTGTGTGCACAGGGTAAAACATCTGCTGCTAGTGGAGCCGTGGGGGTTCCCAGCACGTCCAGAGAACCCCAACCACAACTCCATCCCAGTGTGGATCAGAGCCATGGGGGCTGTTATGAGCCCCTTCAACCCTCTGGCTGGACTCAGACTGGCTGGGCCTCTAGGTCAACACACACACACACACACACACACACACACACACACACACACACACACACACACACACACACACACACACACACACACTTGCACATTAACACACATGTATTTTTACTTCCATTTCATATTCAGTATACTAAATTTGAGGCATGGCTTGCTAAACATGCCTATACCACCCCATGCCAGTAGTATTGTAAGATTGTTTTGAAATGGTTTTCCACATAAAAAAGCATTCCTGTAAACTCTTTTGCTTCCTAACACAACACAAAAAGGATGTTACTACTTGTTTGCCTGGCTCTGCGTTGTCATCGCTTAGATTGTTTTCACTTGACTGAAAAAGATGAACTTGTTGAATCATCATCATTTCAATGCTGTTCTTTTTTTCATGTGACAATCCACTAGTGTAATGAGATGCATGCATCACGCTCTTGTCTAAACCAAACAATTATAGTCCGCTTATGAGTGACTGATGATATTTACAGTCCAGAGATTTATTTATACCCCAGAGTTGGCAGTCAGACTGACATTTTCACAAAAAAAAGAGGACAATATTTTAATTAAGTCAGCAGCACGACTGTGTTGAAAGGAATATCTGTCTACCCAGTTATTTTGCCAGAACTTCCAAAATGCTTAGCCTTTATGCAATGAGAGCACTTCACAGCACCTCACAGCGCTCACATTACACCAAAGGTGCCAAGAGTCTAATGATCACAGGATTTTAATTCTGACTCACTGCATCAGGAAAAAAGAAAAGTAACAGAACCAGAGCTGGAGTTTGCCAGCTGGTTGGCTATTCTCTACAGACACAGCTCAGGAAATAAGCATGTCGATGTGATGACTTCTCTTCTCCTCGCAGAAGGAGTGAAATGGATCCAACGAGGCATTGAGACTTTTACATTGAGACTCATTAGTGACAACACTGGGACTGATGCTGAAGTGCTGCTGATTCGTAAAATCCTGTAAAGAGGGTCATTTCTTTCCCTTCACTTCAACCATTGATTCTTCAGATCTAAATCTGGTCTTGGAGCGATAGCCTGTCACCAAGCACATTTCCATGCTTCTTCCAACTGTTTGATTACATTGATTTAAAAATACAGCTGGGCCTTCTTCATTCCCTTATTTATACACATTATTCCATTACCATTAGTATTCCGTATTGAGATGGCTAATTTATATATACTGAGGCTGTAAACACGGTAAACAGAACTTCTCCAGTGATCTCCAGTGATCTCCAGTGGCAACTGGAAGTTGGAGGACTTAAGACCCTGACACACCAACCCGATTATCGGCCGTCGGACAGTCTGGCGAGGTCAGTGACTCGAGTCTGTTCCGTGTGTTCCGTGCCGTCGGAGGAGCCGTCGGCCTTCATTTTGGCCAATTTGACAGGTTGAATCGGAAGGCGGGCAGTCGGACTCAATGGCCAATCTGATTGGTGGAGCGCTAACCCGGAAATGACAAGCGGGATGAGCCTGACTAACACCTCTCAAAATCTGACGAAAATCTTTTAAACTGACCATATTACGTATTACGCCTTTTCTGCCGAAGGTCGGCTGTCGGGTTGGTGTGTCAGAGCCTTTATAAGAGACAGATTAAAAAAGTGTAAAATCTGAAGGAAGTTCTCCTTTAAAACTAAACAGTGACTGTTTATTGTCAACCTCCAGGCTTTTTACCTAATTTGAAAAAAAGGCCACTGGCTATAATTGTTAATTACTTCAGAAACAAAGAGCTTCCTGCCAGAATTTCTGCCTCACGGTTTAGGAGTCTCGATGGGCTCTTATAAAAACACGCTTCGGTAAAAATCCAAAACGCTATTCTCATATCTAAGATCATTAAAAGCAGGTGTCCTTCAGAACCCAAAGGACTTGGCTTGTGAGAAAGTCCCCACTGATGTCCTTGAAATAAGTAAGACCTCTCTATTGTCAATTCAATTCTCACATTCTTAAAACTGCAACTTGAATGGCTAACCTGCAGCTCTCTGCCTCTGTGCTGTGTTGCTTTATGATTTCCTGTTTAGCAGCAGTGTTGTGACTGCCTTTTTATACCCAGTGTTTTCCAGCTGGGTCCTGCTTTCTTCATAGTGCCCTCCGTTTTTTGTTTTTTTTCCATCACATTCTTTTCCTTGCGTTTTCCCTGCTGCTGTCTGCTCCTTCTATTCCAGGTTATATCATTTGAATTTTGAGTTTCTATGGCCATGGCTTCTGTTGTCTTCCATGTAATGTCTGTAATAATTGTTTCTTTTTATACCCTCCCTCTCCTGTTTGCCTTTTCCCAGGCTGTCACGGCTAACGGAAATGTCCCTTTAATTGACTCTCTCTCTCTCTCTCTCTCTCTCTCTCTCTCTTAGCGCTACTCTAAGAAAAGAGGGCTTTTCAAATGATTAATGTAGCTTTAGCTGCAATTTGGAGGTACTTATGCTTCCACTACTACATTTCAGAGGATTATCTTAGTAGTTGTAATACAAATTTAAGGAAACGAAAATACTGTTTTGCATCAGTTCAAATGTCAGTTAAGGATTAACTTGAACAAACCTCTGCTGTTAGTGCGCACTGACATGCCAGAACCAGATAATCTTGTCTGCTGCTGTGAGCGTAGTGTCTGTAGATGGTGTTTCCCTGGCTGTCTGCCAGATTAATCCCATTAATACCACACAGCATCCAATGTAGAAACCACAGAAAATTATCTGGACTCACATAGCTGCCTACACCTTGCCATATGAAACAAGTTCAACATATTATAGAGAGAGGTAGAGAGAAAGATAAGGTGGCAGGGATTTTTCTGTGGGTATACAATTTGATTCCAGCATGTGCCTCGGCTCACACATGACATCCTCTTTCTGACACACTATCCTCAGTGGTCCATTCACTTTTTGAATCGCACATGACAACCTTGTCACCTGCATCGTGTGTGTGTGTGTGTGTGTGTGTGTGTGTGTGTGTGTGTGTGTGTGTGTGTGTGTGTGTGTGTGTGTGTGTGTGTGTGTGTGTGTGTGTGTGTGTGTGTGTGAGCCTGTGGGTCACTCACTTAGGCCTCATCTGGTCTGATCTGATTTCCTCCCAGCTGGTTGATGGGAAACAGTAGCCCAGATGTTGCAGAGATTACAACTCCCTGCAGTATTTGGAGGGAAGCTTCGAGACCGTTCAGGAAAATAATCACAATGGGAGAGTTTGTCCTGCACACAGGCCCATTTTGCTCCTCCATAGCGATAATCCCTCTTTTTTTCGTGACATTGTCAGGAGGATGGTATATCACTTTACTGATAACACAACATAGGCACTAAAGTGACCTCTGCCTTCATCTCTGGCACTTTATACCCTATAGTATGTATGTTATGCTGGTAGCTAGCAATTATGTGTTAGACTAAATTGAAGGGTCAAATTATGCTTAATTGAGGTCCGACAGTTTTGGGGGCCAAATTCACAGAAAGTAAGCAAATCATATTTTACATACAAAAAAACGTTTTAAACTACGAGGCATTACCTTCCCTGTGTGTAGATGAAGTAAAGGTGCTGCACAGCAAACAATCTAAGGAGATGAAAAACATTTTTTCACTGTAAGATTTTCTAAGGGTTACTGGTGGGTTTAAAAAAAAAAGAATGGTCAGAATTGAAGCAGCAGAGGAACAGACATCCTGACTTTTAACCACTGGTACAGGTCAAGTTTGGGAAAATGATGGATCCTACATTTCACAAGTCAATAGTGCCTCTTCTTATACCCTCATGAATCTAAATTCCCAAAAGCCGAGGGCAGAGCCCCACCCATCGGAGACATGCACCAGCCGCCAACTAAACTGTAATAGTTTCAGAGTATTCAAAACAATCAAACTGATCAAATGTTTATATATTTCAATAGTATCTCCCAAAATGTTGTTTGTAAGCTGTCTCTACACTGCCAGGTATGTAATTATAGTAGTAAATACTAAATCTTGTATCTTTTTTCGTGCCACATTTTAAGATTTAGGATCAGTCCTACAAAACCTTATGTAATCTTTTCATTTCTTATATACTCCAAATTCCTATACATATTAACTCAGACATGACCTCAGTGTCCTCAATAGTCCCTATGCAGCAATGTAGTAAATGTTCATTTACTCTCCCAAAAAGACAGATATTTGTAGGCCTGTCACAATAACAAATTTTGCTGGACGATAAATTGTTCCAGAAATTATTGCGATAATCGATAATATTGTTGTTCTGAGACCATTTTCATCTAATATAATGATAATGGCATAATAATGCAGGTACACCTTTTCAAAGATCAATAAACTTTTACTTCTAAAGAATATTTAACACTGGAACTGGAAGACATTTTAAATATCCACAATAAATAAACAAAACAATCAAAAACAAATAAAATGGACTCTCAGTCTCTGTTAACAAATATGCACTGGAATAAAAACCAAATACAATCAAAAACAATAAATAAAATGGAATTTTTTTTCCCCGGCCGTGATAATTTCCTTTTAAAAATGATCAAGCTCATTTTTATTTATCATGCGATTAATTGATTTATTGCATATTGTGACAGGCCTAGATATTTGTAAAAATAAATCACTCTGATTGGCTCATATTTATTATCTCTGGCAATATGGCTTCATAACAGATTTCATTTTAGTTTTCATTAAATACCTCACCCTACTGTCCCGAAATACGACGGAGCATTAGGGCCTCATCAAAGGAAAAAAAATAAGGAGGAAGATATTTTTTTTAATTTATTTTGCATTTTGAGAATAAAGTCGAAATGTCAAGAATAAAGTTGAACTACCATTTCGACAATAATGTCGAAATGTCGAGATTAAAGTTGAAATGACGAGAATAAATTCAACTCCTTTATCACTTAATCTCATTAGAGCGACTGTCCGCCATGCCAGCTGCCATGTAGGCAACATCAGAGATATGGGTTACATCATATCTATGATGTAACCCATATCTATGATGCTGCCATGTAGGCAACATCAGAGATATGGGTTACATCATAGATATGGGTTACATCCTTGGAGTGCCGCGGTCGCCTGAGCTCCACTCCTTCAGGATCAAACAAGTTGATCAATTGTTTTATTGTGTATTGTGATACATGTCCTCTCTGTATTGCACGTAGGTGTAACCATGGATACCCTTATTGCATCTGTCCATTACGAGCTATTTCAGTTAGCAGGAATACGGCCACCTCTTCCAAGTTTGTGTGGTTTCTCCTTCTGAAGAGACGCAATTTTCGGCACAAACTCTTCAAAGTCCTAATACTTCTCATCATATGCGCTAAAAGAGAACGAGTTCATGCATTTTGTAGAATACTATAGGTAAAGTTAGTAGTTTGGTTTATTCTCAAAAGTCCAACTTGGTTCTTGAAGTATCAAGTTTTTTCTCGACATGTCGACTTTATTCTCGAAAAAGTATATTCAACTTTATTCTCGTCATGTCGACATTATTCTCGAAATGCAAAATATTAAAAAAAAAAAATCTTCCTCATTTTTTTTCTTTTGATGTGGCCCTAATGCTCCATCGTACGAAACCTATGAAAGGTGGATTGGTAAAAGAAAATGAAGGTGCGCTTTCACAACTTTCACTCAACAAAAGTCAGCTCAACAAGACTCCTTCCACATGATTTTATTTTAATAGATCTCTATCATATACATACAGTACAATATGCTCAAGACAGATTTATGGCACATCCATTTTTGTTGTACATTTTGCAGTCGCTGGTATTGCTGTGAGGCTACAGTAAAGTGACCATTTGAATTTTACTCAGGTAGATACAGCAGGTGGGTTGACCTCAGTGAGTAAGAATAAGGTTGCTACAGCAAAACACATGCACTGTCAAGTTATATATTCCATTAGGGGTGGGTCACACATCCAGTTACACAGACCGATACTTGAAGGGGCAGTGGTATGTTCAATTGAAACCCCTTTGTTGTTTTTGTCCTGGAATACGCTACAACAGTGGCTACCGTGATCCTGGACAGCTACGGGATGTACATGGTTTCGGTTACACCTAGAAGTCAGTCTCTTTGAATTTAAAGAGCTGCCTTTACTTGTACAATAATTTAGTTTCATTTGAATGTTCTTATCCTGCCATCAAACACATTTCTAGCTCTGGGTTCAACCAAAAACCTTGAATATCCAGTAGGCGTGACGAATAATGGTGTATAAGGATCTAGTATTCAAGGTTCTACTGCAATACAACTTTACTGTCAATACTACAGGTACGGAGTACTGATAGGAGGTTATTCACATATGTACAAACTCTGCCATGTAACCGCGCAGAGACTTGACTAGTGAGTGTGCCTTTTCTTTCAGAGTCTGTGGAGACATGTTAGAGATAGAAAAATAAAACAGTGATAGACTACAAAATACTGTGTGCCACCATCATACTTATGTGCTGCTGTCCATTTTCACCCTGTTCTTTGTCCTTACCGGAATGAAAACACAGGCATTAACTCTTTCAGTCAGAATTAAAAAAAACAGTACAAATTTAAATCTTTAAAAATAATGGTATTAAAAAAAACAGCATCAAGTACAACAAAAGACGATATGTAACATGATACTAAAACTCATTAGCTTTCCCTTTTAATCGGCTTGTCAGAGTGATATAGGTGTGCCTGTGGATGTGCACAAAATGTGTACATACAATGTATATAAGTGTGTAAGAGCAGGGATGTGAGCACCTTCTGTGTCCATTTCCATATTCAATGTCTCTTATTTAAACACACCAGCGGGTTAAAATGTTCTGTTAGTGTCCCGTTTAATCTGCTGAAAGTGCTTCACATACTTGGCATGGCACCCAGTCTCCTCCATGGAGACTTTTTGCGTCTGTAAATGTGCAAAGTAGGCATTTGGACTTTCTCCCAGTTATCCACCGTTAAGTGCTGAATAATAGGAAACGGCATTAAATGCAAAACATAACGTGAACTCATGAGCCAGTGGTGACATGACTTAAAAACAAAAGCAAGATAATAAGGGATGTATTAGATGAACACGGAGGAGTGTGGAGGGGCTCTAGATGACCTGGCAGCAGCTGTGTGGGGTGGGAGTACAGAGCAGACCCTCCTTGGGGCTCCGGTGGATGTTGACGGACAGAGTCTTGTCGCTCAGAGGCATCTGCAGAACGCGGTTCTTCATGTTCCTGTGGTTCTCCCTGGCCAGGTCCAGCTCTCCCAGCCTCAGCGTGGCCGTGCAGGGGCCCTCCAGCAGCGGGTCTGCCAGCGCGTCTCCCAGCGAGGGGTGGTGGTGGTACAGGTTCCCCCTGGGTGAGGGGCCACCCAGTAGCGAGACCTTATCCAGGCTACCGGTGGAGCCGCCCATGCACATCCTCCACATGGGATGGTCCTGGGTGTCCCCCGCAACAACGGCACCGCTGCTGCCGCCACCTCCCCCTCCTCCTCCACCCCCCGTCAGGTTGTGGAACTGAGAGCTCAGGCACAGGCTCATCAGCTTTAAGCTTTCCACCAGGCCGCTGGCAGCTTTGGCTGTGCCCTTGCCTTGGCACGAACCTGATCCAGGACTGGCACAGCTGGAGGGACTACCCTGCCCTGACCCCCTTTTCTCTCCATCCTCTTTCCTCCCTTCTCTCTCATCCCCTTGTCCACCTGCAGTTGCCGTATCTGGTTTATGATGACTTTCTGTCTCATCATCACTAGTCTCTGAGCTGGGGGTGAAAGCGGCAACCGGTGCTGTTACACCAACAGTGCTAGGTGATGGTATGAGTGTTGGCGGTGATGGTATTCTAGAGTTCAGATTGAGGCTGAGGCTGGGTTTGGGTGGGCCGAATCCATGCAGCTCCCTCCTCTCCTCCTCTTCCTCATCCTCTTTATCCTCCTCGTGAATCTGATTAAGAACTGGAGCGCTCATACGGGACGTCAGCCGACCAGAAGAAGACGTAGATGATGAGGAAGAGGCTTTGCAACGAAGCACCACCTGAGCAGGTAGTGCAGAAGCGGATAAACCTGTGTCTTCCTCCCCCTCTTCTTCCTCATCCTCCTCCACGCTGAAAAGACTGGGACTACGAGTTTTGCAAGGGCCCACTGAGGTCAGAGACCCCAGCCTGTGGGGGTTGGAGTTGGGCTTTACCAGGGGCCTCAGCCCCCTCTCCTGGTTCTGTCGGGCAGACTGCTGCTGGCTTGATGCTGGGGTGTGGTGCTCCTGCCGCTGGTTGAGGTCCAGCAGAGCTGTTTTGGGCCTGGGGCCTTTATGGAGGCTCTCAGCACTGCGGGCAGGTGACTGTGGCCCCCCGGGGTGGGAGATAGTCGGACCCCCCAAGCCATCACTGACATCCTGGTTAACATCCACTCTGGTGGGCCAGGACTGCCTGTGAAGGGTTAAACACACAGAGAAAACAAGGTTTAGTGGGTTGAACAGAATTAGCAATACTGGTATGTACTGTATGTATTTACATTATTTGCTGCAAAAGAAAAGTACATTTCGGGAAATATGCTTATTTGCTTTCTTTCCAAGAGTTATATTGAAACCCCTCGTGTCAAGTAAGGAGCCTAGCTTAGCATACAGACAGGGGAAACCTGCTTCTGTACTAAATTAAAAACACAGCTACACCACTACAGCTCACCAATGAACACATTGTATTGGCAAAAAATATAGTGTAACTCCACCTAATGGAACAAATTGTCAATTGTACATTTCTAATTTAAATATACTATATACATAATATATTAATATACTATACACATATCATTCAAGATCCATCCCACAATCAACTTCAGAATAATGAATGGCCATATTGCACTGTTCCATAAAACGTGTTCCATTTTACATGAAATACGTACTGTACATGCTTCAGTTGTCTAAAAGCTGGAACCAATGAATAACCAAAGTTAATATCCTATTATCATATTTTTTAAATGTTGCCATTTAGTTTCTATGAATAGGTGCGAAACACTAACCAGATATCTAGCTGCTAATGCTAAAGAGCCGACACAACTAACCTGTTTTATAAATATTCTTGAATCTCTTACAATTTCTTTAAATTCCACTTTCTTAAGAAGGAAAATATCAGCTGTTTGTCCTTCACTTCAAGATATTTTTGGCAGTACATCCCTGATAATGTTGCTGATATGCAACCTCTCTTCTATTATCAGTCTGTCTGTCAGTCTCGGCTGAAAAAAAACAGCCTCCTTCTCTCCATCTGCTGTCAAACTTGTCTTTTAGAAACTGACAGGACACAGCACTGCGGAGGCAGCACACTGTCCATCTTGAGGAATGTGTGTGTGTGTGTGTGTGTGTGTGTGTGTGTGTGTGTGTGTGTGTGTGTATGTGTGTGTGTGTGTGTGTGTGTGTGTGTGTGTGTGTGTGTGTGTGTGTGTGTGTGTGTGTGTGTGTACCTGAACTGGGCCTTGCTGGGGCTGGGTGATCGCGTCTGGCTGTGCTGCTCCTTCTCTTGCCTCTCCCTTAGCATCCTCTCAGCCAGCAGGTAGTATGTAGCTGTGATGTGGTTGTACTGATTTGACTCTAGAGCCCTGAGAAGATGGAGGGACAAATCAATTTGAATTACAAAACAAACACACAAGTACACATGCGCACACACACCCACATTTCAACAACGCAGATCAGCACCAAACCCAGCTGCATGTGTGTGTGTGTGTGTGAGAGAGATAGAGGGAAACATACTCAGTTATGGTGTCTCGGTCTGTGATGGCCCCCAGCACCATACGCTGGATGATGGAGCCGTGCTCCTCCTCCGACAGGCTGCGATGGGACACCAGAGGGGTGGACAGCTTGGTGGCTGGGGAGGGGTCGACACCTTGAAGCCATTCGTGGGCCCCGATCTCCTCTAGGGTCGCTCGTTTCTTGGGGTCCCTCTGCAGCATACGGGCTATAAGGCTGGAAGGAGGCACAGAGGGTATCAGTATCATGGAGGAACAACAGAAACATCTGGTCCCTACTCCAGCTGTGTTTGGATACACACCAATATTCCCATAGTATTTGGGATAATTATGTTTATGAGCTGGCATTAGACCGTTTTAAATAAACACCAAAGTTAGCCAAACTTATCTGAAAGAGGAAATAAAGGTTAATGGTAAAATTATTACCCAAATTGTCCGCTGTAAACATCCATCACAGTTTACAGACCAACTTCTGTGGGAACTTTGACCCACTGTACTTGCCGTAGTAAGTTTAACAATACAGTTATCCTGTGAAATGTACAACATTTTGATATGCTCACTTTCGTTCCACCTCCAAATAAAATGGATTTGATAAACTGGCCGAACTGTTGGCTTGTTTACAACCTGTCTGATCATCTGAACGCTCACGTTTCTTGCCCCATTGTTGAAGACAATGTTATTATTACTGATAGAAATAGTGACCGCAAAATTCCTTCGAAAAAGGATACAAGACCCAAGTTTCAACAAACTAGAAATTATTACAATGGACATGCTGTACCTACACAGCATGTACTGTATATGATTGGATGTTAATATAAGTTAGCTGGTAGCCACACAGCTGATAATTGAACCAGTGATTGTGACGCATGGAGGAAGCAGTTGATGCCAATCAGAAATCTATTAATGGCTATTCAGTGCCTTCCACCTCAAACAAAAGGGATACGATGCACTTTATTTAATAACATGCTCTTGGTGTAATCGACCAATAACTCTGTTGGCATGGCAAATGGTTAAATACAAAGATTTTAGATATCAATACAAAACATCACCTCTGCAGCTGATATCCCACAGCACTGTTATCAGTGTTTGCCTTTAAAACCCAGATCAGTCAAACCCTACCTGGGATAATCCTGTTAACAAGCTATCCACCTTTACTACTTGTTTTTGCAGTCCAGCAAGGGGTAGCGTAACTAACTTCACTGGCTGAATCACGCTCACCAAATAGGATGATGTGCTGTTTCTTGAAGACCACATGCATGAGCAACTTGTAAGTATCAAACAAATAACACATGAATCAGGACGTGTGCCAATTGTAAAATAATATTTAAATAATTAATAAACTAATAAAGTAATGTCCAAAAACAATGTGGTTTCAAAGCTACAGCCATTCAAAATGTATTCAGCACCTATTTTGCCTTGCTCTGCTCTGACGTATCGTTAAACCCTCACAATGTTAAAAATAGAGGGCCGATGTTAAAGGGTGCATTAGATACACTTAACGCAGCATCTCTGGTGGAGCAGACAGACTGCAGCGCCGAGTGAAAGCAGGACAACGAGGAGCAGCAGAAGCGAGGCCGCTCCTCTCTTTTCGTTCACACATCTATAAACATGAAATATGCAGCGCCTGCAGAGTACTCCGTCCATCTGCGCGGGTACGTGCGCGTGCGTGTTACTCACTCTCGGCATGCATGGGAGATGTGTGGAGGCACTGTGTATTTGCAGTCCATGATCATAGTGAGCGTCTCGCTGTCGTTGGTCTCCTGGAAGGGGGGCTGACCGCAGACCAGCATGAAGAGGATCACCCCCAGACTCCAGATATCTGCAGAGACACAGAGAGAATGGCGTACGTTCATACCAATGACCCTTTTGTGCACATAATATGCAAACTAAGTGTGATTTTATTTATTTTTTTAAAGTAGATGGCCTCAGAAACTAAAAAAAGAATAAGGATGTCAGACCAAAAAACTATGTCCTTTCTGCTTAGTGACCTAGATATAAAATAACAAGATTTGCCCCCCCCCATCTCAAATAAAGCATGAATCATATTCGATCAGAGCCATTTCCATAAATATGTACTGGCTTAGGACACATCTGTCTAACCAAGGATGAGGCTCTGCACTGCCGCAGGTGTCATGCTCACACACACATGCATGCACCCCCGCACAAACGTGCAGTCCTGGGAAAATGGGTTAACGTGTTCATCCCTCAAAGCTTCAAACAAATGCTTATTTCATGGAACAGTTCTCTTGGTCCGATTATCCGTTTATTTGTTGAAAGGAGCAACTTTTGGCTCCGGGCGGTTGCTGGCGCTCTGGTCAGCGGGATGGTCGACTGACACACATTCTGCAGTGGTACACTGACTACGAGCAGAGAGACAGTGACATAAAAGCATTCAGTGTGTTGACCCCTTTTTTCACAAAGACTTTAAAAAAAAGTTGCAGGATTGCCAGATTTTGGGCTATATAGCTACAAATTGTGTAAGAATTTCTCCCATCTAGCGGTGAAATTGTATATGACAACCAACTGAATATTACTTTCTAGCCCCCTCCCATTCCGAGCGAGTTTTAACTCCTACGGTGGCCGAACCCGAAATTAGCGCTGATATTAACTTTGGTCTTGTTACTTTGCCTGTCGCGTTGTCGTTTTAATTCTCTTTTTCACTTCCCTGGCGAGTAATCTCCCCCTGGCATTTGTCACAGTGCCACTGAGTGTAAAATGTGGAGGTATGTCCCTCTTTGGCTGATGTATTTTAAAGATGGAGGCTTGGAACAAACAGTCACCCTGTTGTGGCTCTGCAAGCGAGACGCTCTTGGTTCCTCCCCCGTCTTTCCCACTGCCTGCTGATTGTCGTATCGGTCCTGGACTGTTCAGGGGTGTCTCCATGGCAACATGCTGTTATCGCTATAACATTCTGCGGACTGAGACACTAGTGGGGCTGCCGGGCTGTGCGTTTCTCGGCAGGTCAAACCCCACCTCCCCCCCCATCCTATACCCCCAGTCCCCCCCAACTGTACATTTATGTTATGTTATGTTCTGTTATGTTGTGTTATGTATGTAGCAGTGCAAATGTACTGTTTGTGTGCTTACGTGCTGAGGCGTTTGTTCCTGTTCCCACACTGTTCTTATCTTTATGAGGATAGTCTGAGAGCTGCTTTTTTTCCCTCCTCTCTCCTCATGTCTTGCTGTATCTGTCCCTGCGAGAGTTAAGAGAGAGTTGGGTTGGCGCCGCATATGGCGACTCGGTGTGTCTGTGCGTGTTGTTTTAAGGCGACATGCACTTACAACACCAAGACAAATTCCTTGTGTGTGTAAACGTACTTGGCAATAAAGCTTTTTCTGATTCTGATTCTGATTCTACATGGCTGCCGTCATTGGAGCGACTCGCTCGTATGTATTCTGAATGATTCTGAATGTCAGATTCTACGCTTACGAGAATACTTTGATTAGTTGGTGGAAGTAATTACACATGAATGAGCACATATTTTTGAAAGAACGAAGGGTTTTTTGCTAAGAATCAACTCAAAAAATTACACAATGTAGGTTTAAGTGAAGTAATGCAGTCTGTAAGTTAAAAAAGTAGCAGTTAAAGCATTTCTTCTTCTTTGCGAGCAGCATGAGTATCAGCAAAAGTCAGTTGATTTACAGTATCTTTCTTAATTTTTAAAGCTGCATTTATTGATCTTTTTTTGGCCACTTTGGGGCAGCGGTACGAGCTGGAAACACAACACCGACATATGACCTTATAAACTAGACACATTCAGCAGACGAAGCAACAAAAGCATTAATTAGGAGATGTGATTCTGGCCAGCTAGTTGCTAATTTTGCTGCTGTCTGCCATTTGGTTATGGGCAGTAAACGTCTGGCGTACGGGTTTATCAAAATCTTAACTACCAGCTGCCTACCGCAACAGTAAAGTTTCAGCCGTAAAATCAAAACAATGAGCTCAAAGATGCTAAAATGCTTCGTAAAGGTGAGGTGAGCTGCAGAGTTGAGTGATAATCCTCTGTGGCGTTGTCACCATGAGCCACCACTTTAACATTACACATAATCATTTGACTATATAATATTAGTGATTGCAGTGATCATTATTCGATCAAACTATGTAACTGTGTTTCCTCTTAAATACATTCTGTTGATGAAGCCTTCTGTGCCAAATATCAGTTCTTCGTCTGACAATTAAAACCAGAAATGTAAAATACTCCACTTCCTGCGAAGCAGATAACTTATTCTATCTATTACTACCTTGAACAGACCCTGCAATGATGTACAGTAGCTTGCATCAGTTTAATATATTATTATTATTATTATTATTATTATTATTATTATTATTATTATATTTGATATAAGACTTATTCTGCACAAACAAAAGGTGGTACACTGAGTAAACTAAGTGGGGTTATCCTCCCCAACATCCCCAGTGATATGTCTTCAAATCACTGCAGTTTGCCAGGATATGCTGGAGATTGCAATCTGGTAAATGTGCCCGTTTACTGTGGGTGGTGAGTATTTATTGCTCTGAGGCTGCGAAGGAGCGTCTCGTACTGCTGATGAAGGGAGCAAACGCTGCTGCAGTCCCCACCACCATCCCCCTAGCCAACGTATCCTAGCAACCGTGACCCCGCTCCCTCACTGCTTGCGTCAGCTGTCCGCCAAACTTCCTTCCTCGATAACTTTATTTATAAACCAGATGGCTGACACATCTCTTGATGACCACACCTTTCACGTCACTGCACGTTAGCATCACTTGAGCTAACGATGCCGGCTACTTATTGGTGACAGCTGGGAGTGTAAACATCCCTTTGTGCTGCCCTGTGTCGCATTTTAACACCTATGTTTTGCTTCCCTGAGATAACCAACAAGCACTTCCTTGTGTCTTAACCCCGAGGCAGAGGGGGGCAAGGTCAGCATCCTGTCCTGCTGATCTTTATGCTACAGGACTTTTTCTATAAAGTCCTCCCACTTGTGCATATTAATTTGGCACAGATATGCATGTGCCCAGGATATGTTCTTTGTAATTGCTATCAGGTAAGCTAATGTTTTTGAAGTGCAGCTTGTGCTTCTTGAAGAGGAAGCAGAAATCTATATTTAGCCCACACACTGCATAACATCAGAGGGCAAAATGAGGCAGACATCTTTTCATTGCTCTTATTAGTGTTAAACCTGTGATTTCCTTCTAATTTTTTTTTTTTTTACACAAGAATACATTTCACATATTCTATCCTCAAACTTCCTTTTATTCACACACTGTTTCACACCTTGGGAACTATGACAAGTCTACCCAAGCATTTGAGAGAATGATTTGTTGGTAGAAGCACTTAAAATCTTTTTTTTCTGCAGTTTGTGCCTGCTAATTGGCTCCATCTGTAGGACGGACTACTGGTGCAACATCCCCCCCCCCATTTCTCTATTTGGGATCACTTTCCATCTTATATTATTTTCAGCACTTCCTTAAAAGGAAGTGCTGAAAAGTGCTCTTCCTTAAAAGAGCAACAAACTCCAAACAGGCTCGACCTGAGAGAGGGACGAGCGAGGACAGCCTCTTTATCTCTGCAACAAACCGGGCTGGCCGCCACCTGGCACGCCACCTGCAAAACTCAGCACCCTACCGGCTGTCGACAGGTATCTTGGCAGCGGTGTAAATCCAGGCCAGGTTACCTCAAAGCCCCGTAAGTCAGGACTTCTGGCCTCCATTCAGCCTGTTCCACATCAAACTGCACCGATGATAGAATCACGCAATATTACATCCCGGCTGGGTGGATAATCCCCGCAATCAAAACATCATCATCAACTCAGCTGAATGAACAAAAGCGCACAGGCAGTATGAACACTCCAGAGGACAGAACACACATTCAGTGGTGCAGTCTACGTGATACGCAGGTACTTTATATGCCATAAACCCACTAGGAAAGGTCAAGAATTTCCATATACCCCGTCTGTGTTGCGAGTCACTTAGGAACAACAACACAGTTGCTTGACGGTCATTCTCTGTGCAAACATGAAATTAAGTAACGTGAATCACTAAAGTAGATATGAAATGAAAGCCAACTCAAACTACACTCTCATTATTTTCTTAAGCCTGCCCCCGAAGCTACTGCAGCTTCGGGTGACACTGCAGCAGACAGTTACGTTACAGAAACTACAGAAAATGAGCCAGATGAGGCTGATGCTTTATGCTGTAACGTTACAAAAAATGTATGGGGTTGTCGCTCTGGGACACGGGCGAGAATCAGAGACAAAAATCACAGTATACTCACTACAAAAAACTAGACTACACCACCACACACACACACACACACACACACACACACACACACACACACACACACACACACACACACACACACACACACACACACACACACACACACACACACACACACACACACACACACACACACACACACACACACACACACACACACACACACACACACACACAATCTGTGTCATCTGAGTCTCAGACAGGCTTTAACAGGACGGTTGACCACACATATCCAGCTACTCACACGATCATTCCAAAAAAAAACATTTAAATTACTACACTTTTAATATTTGGGAGCAGCTCATCTGCTTGGCCGCAAAAGAGACTGAGACAGAGCAAAGGCAGACCGAAGAAAATAGCCACTGCGAAATCCACTCAGTCAGAAAAATAGAAAATGCTTCTGTCTTGCTCTGATGCAGTGGCCTCTGGGTAAACAGAAAGACTACTAATGCTTTTTCTCACCCTGTCTCTTTTGCTCTTGTTTCTCTCGGTCCTTCCCCCCCCCCCCTCAACGCTTCTTTCACCCCTCTGAATCTGCACGCCTCTGTTTCATTTCTTTTCCATTACATTTTTGATTGAATATCTAAGCTGTGGCTCAGCAAGAATTGGTACCACTATCGATGGGAGAGGCGGAGGGGTGGTGGTGGCAGCGGCGGTCTGGGTGAGGCTGCTTGACAGTGCTGAGGAAACCAATTTCAGCCTGATTTGATAACAGATTTTATTATACACAGACAGGCCATGACTGTCAATGAACGTCAACCGCAGACAAAAATAAACTGCAGGTGAAGGTCTGCAATTCTGTGGATAAAGTTGTAGTCTAATTTGCAAGCTGCCTGGTACACTAACAAGATCTGATCTTTGAGCAGTCCTTCTATAAGCTGGCTGATAACGCTGCCTAAGTTGTCTGCAGGGCCCATCCAAAGTACTGTAGGCCATTTACAATATATTCAAGGTGTATTCATAGCTATCAGTAGGTCACATCTGCACAGAGTGTGTGAATGTGAAAGCACCGGTTAACCAGGCTGATAGGTAGTGTGTACCATGTCCTGTTGCTGGCAACGCACGCTGGACCACGGACTGAGACAGTAAAAGCTGTAATAACTATCTAACTTTTGATAAATCAGCATAGATACAGTAGCTACGTAGAACTCACTATCTGCCAACTCTTTAGACTCACCCACAGCAGGAGCGTCATACTCGTCCCCCAGCAGTATTTCAGGAGCAGAGTAGGCCAATGAGCCACAGGAGGTGTTCAGTGTTTTCCCGGGCTGAAACCGGTTGCTGAAGCCGAAGTCGGTGAGCTTGACGACCCCCTGCTTCTCGAAGAACACCACGTTCTCTGGCTTCAGGTCCCTGTGCACCACGTGTAGCCGGTGACAGTAGGAGATGGCGTGGACAATTTGGGCAAAGTAACACTTGGCCACCTTGGAGAGGAGAGACAGGAATGGTGGCAAGCAATAGTAATGTATCTCGGCAATGCCTTTGTGGACTCTTTAAAGCAATAGTTTAACATTTTGTATTGCTTTCTTGGTGAGAGATGAGAAGATAACTCTGTACATGAAAGCTATTTAAGTGTGTCTCCTTAAAAGGTGCAGTAGGTAAGACTTAGAAAACTAACTTTCTGTCATATTTGCTGGAACTGACCCTATGTTCCAGTAGAACTACATGAAGCAGGTAATTAAAAAAACATAAATCTGGCTCCTCTGGCACCACCTACAGCATGTAGTGTGATTTGCAAAAATCCACCGCTCCCTGTTCAGATGCACCAATCAGGGCCGGGGGAGACTTTTTAGCTAAGTCCTGGATCCTAGCAATCCTACCTACGGCACCTTTAAATGTTATCTTTGTTTAGGTTGGAAAAAAATTAAGGCATTTCCAATTTCTAAACTACTTCTCTGCAGAATAACATGCACAAATCTTACCAAAGATGCCAACTCTTATTTCAACTTGTTTTACAGCACAACCAACTTCAACCTGCTTATTGACTACCGCATCAAAGCCACAGCGACCATTGCAGAGTTTGAGAACGCCTCATCCCTTTTTCCCTGCTGAACTTATACTGTTACAGCTTTCAATGTCACACAGTTGTCTCCTGGAGTGTGTAATTGATTAACTTGAAAGAATTGGTATGCGCAATGCATTGGTGAGCTTCTAACTACCTTTGAAGTGCCCTTCACTGCATTCCCACAAAATAGTCTCAACTAAAATAAAAAAGAGCTACATCTATTCATTCATCAATTCTGCTCCTAGAGACTTGAACTGCAGTTATTCTTATTCTTTCACAGGAGAATAAATATGGATATGATACTTTATTGATCTCCTTTCTCTTGCTTTATCTCGAGCAACCCCTGGAGATGGAAGAGAGTCCCCATGTCAGGTAGGACGAACTCACCTCTTCAGTGAGGCCTCCGTCGTGCTTCATGATGCAGTCGTACATGTCTCCTCCGTCTCCCAGCTCTAGGATGAGGTAGAGCTTGGTGGCCGTGTCAATGACCTCGTAGAGGCGAACCACGTTGGGGTGCTGCACCATCTTCATGCAGCGCACCTCCTGGAAAAGGTGGCCCCGCGCCACCGGGTCCAGCTTAGTCTTATCTATCACCTTCACTGCTACCTAGAGGAGCAACATAATGTCAAATACAGAACTGATGGCATACATCTGTCCCAATCTACAATTATCAGCAGCAGCTTTTGCATACTGTAGAGGTTGTTGACACTTTCCGACTGAATCAGTTAATTGCTGATGTGTAGAGCCAATACTAAAGATGTTGCAATGGTTATCATGCAGAAACATTACAGGTATTTAGTGTTTTGGTCTTCGTCAGGTGGGTAACGCCTTTAGGAACACCATTGAGACCATCATGTGATGCTAAAACATTCACAAAAGCCAAGATCAACACAATACGTTGGCAAATCTATCCACGCATCTCATGTATGAGACATTACTCAAATATCTACAAGTGTTACTCATCACCCTTCTTTGGTATGTCTGTCTCTAAGGGTGAGGCAAATAACTGGCACTTACGCTTTGCACTTGCATATACAGAAATTGGCAAGCGTACCTTTTCCCCAGTGAATACGTGTCGGGCCAGTTTGACTACAGCAAAGTGTCCACGGCCCAGCGTCTTGTCCAGGTCATACAGCCCGGCGATCTTCCCATCGTGATGACGTTTGAGCCCCGCCATCGCTGCTGGTGAACGCGGACGGAGGAGCTGCCTTCTGGTCTCCGGTCAGTTCTCCATCTCCTCCTGCGTAGGTTGAAGTTAGGTGGAATTTGGTTGGGTGGATTTTAGACCAGCTGCAGGTCCCTCGAGGTAGTTTCAGGGATTTGATGATAAGATCCCCTGCTGGATGGCACCGGCAAATATTCACAGAGCTTTGTCCTGCTGCGCTGCCACTGCTCACTTCAATCCCATCTTCCTTTGATCTTAGGGTGAAAATGGTACAAAAGAGAGAGGGAATCAAAATCCACCCATTCATATTGACAATATAACCCTTCAATGAATCTCTACAATGAACTGAGTCACTGCTTCGGAGGAAATCCTGCTGAACCCTGAGTCATGAACCGGGATCCTTCAGGCCACATTCTCTGCATGTTAGTGTCGATTTAATAATTGGATGAGTTATAATAGTGGAATCAAAGAGGTCCCTATAATTCATTTGTAACCAAATCTACAAAACAAAATGAAACGAAGACATGCTCACAATGACACTGTCACGTCACATTAACATGCGGATGCATTTAACAATAAAATCTGTTATAATTGTGAAATCAAAAACAGTTTCCAATCTTCATTTACTACAAAACCAAAAAGCTAAATTAAAACTTAAACTAGTAGTCCCAGACCCAGAAGTGTACCACCCAACACATGGCCTGCATCATCAAATACACTGACGACTCAATTTTCTATATGGATAATTGGGGACAATCACTGGCATTGGATGAGAGTAAAGTTTGACTCAGAGTCCTCTTGCATATATACAATTAACTCATGTGTTGACGAGGCATTTCTTACTTTAATTAATACACTAACCCTTACAAGGGGTCAGTAACACAGCTTTGACAAAGGGAAAATACAAGAAAGGTAGGTTCACCTAACCAAGAGTTGTATTATGATTAATTTGTTTATATTATTTCATTAGTAAATGAATTGTTTAGTGTATGAAATGTCCAAAAAAAGAGTAATAAACAAGTTCTTAAAACCCCAAGGTGACACCTTTGAATGTTTTGTTTTGTTAGAGGAACAGTCCAAAACCCAAAGATATTCAATTAACAAAGAAATCAAACAGAGAAAAGCAGAAAATCCTTATATTTGAGAAGCTGGAACCAGAAAATATTTATTTTTTCTTGATTAAATGACTCAAATAATTAATATATTCATTAAAACTATTGCTGACTAATATTCTGTTAATCTACGTTATTGACTATTTATTGGACTATATTTAGAATTTCTTCATAATGAATGGGTCATTGGATATATTCTCCCCCTCAAGGATGACAAAACGCTACTATTCTACACTAATTCATCTCACATAACGCCGCGCTCACATTTCTGACCCTCCGCTCTGTTCACCAGAATACAGCGTGTTGCTTCACAACCCTGATTATGAAACAACGCCTCCAGGGGAGGCACGGCATTCCTCCTCCAGGAATCTACCTGCGTGCCAAGAGCACAGAGACGGCAAAAAACACACAATGTAGAGGCAAAGAGGAACATTCCTGGGTGGTGATCCTAGTCAAGGTGTGTCCCACTCACCTGGATCCACAGAGATAACTGGCAATCAATCAGGCATAACTGTTGCCAGGGAACACGCCTATCAACATAACTAGATACAGTAAGATTAAAAAATGAAAACGTCTCTAACCCACCGGCAATCTGTGGTTGCTCAAATGAAACTTTGAAAGACTAAAAAGCTCTTTGGGCTTTTTATGTGATCCTCAGTTTGAGGATTGTACCTGTGAGAAAAGAGTCAGTGAGTCATTGTTCTAATAGGAGGATGACATCGCTATCTGGCTCTACTCCGTGGACAGGGACAGGTTAGGTGAGATCAACGTGGGCTGTCGGGTGGTGGTGAGCTGTTGTGTTGGCCTGGGTCAAACCAGGATCTGCTAGTCTAAATCCAGACCTCTTACCTCAAGAGTGTGTTTTTAATCACTTGATTGGTTTAAAGATGCACTTGATGTCCATGTAAACATACAGTACAGCAGGGTACCAGTCGTGTACGCCTTGTGGTCGGTTATGTAACTGTTCGAGATGCCAAAATCTATTGATTTACAAAGGTAGTAGTGTGCATGTGTGCACCCAAACACACACACATATGAGGTCAAGGACCTGTTATATAAGAGCTGCTCCACTCTCATTGCCCAGATTCAAGATATGAATTGGGGGTTATCAAGTCTCTCGTTAACTGGAATCAGTTTCCTGGTCCAAAATACAACCGTGATTAAGATATTAATGTGTTGAAGTTGTTAAAGTCTGTTTAGAAGCAAAGATTTTGACACACTGCAGATGGTAAGCAATTCAAGATGTAATACTGGTACAAAGATCTGGTAGATGTTAAGGACAATAATACAGTGGTACCTAACTGTTATGAAAAACACCACTAATACTAATTGTTACTAGTTCAACCGAAGACTTATAGATTTTCTTTTATAGATAAGCCTTAAATTACAGAGTAAAAACTAAAGATTAGCTTAGAAAAAAGTTACCATTTTAAGTAGCAGAATTGTGTTTTTTTCCTGCTGTCCTATCCTAATAATCTCATGGCCCCTCAGAATGTACTTGCAAACCCTTGCAGGGATCCCTGTATCCAGGTTGGGAACCACTTCTACTCATATACAATATGACAGAAATATACATCACTGGAGGAAATATTATTGGGACACCACAGGAGTGGTTGTGACATTAGGTGCTATATAAATATGGTTAAGTCCCCATATAAATAATACAGGAACAATGTAGTGTTTTATTCTGTTGGACTCAGTACTTTTTATTTTCACACACTGACATTCTTAATGTCAGCCGTTAAGAATGTCATATGCATAGAACATAACATTTATTTAGTACTGAAGAATACACTAGATTATCTTGTCTATATGGGGTTATTGTAGGACTATAATAAAGATACCTATGAGAAGTCACTGTAGACTACACAGTACCCCTTCAAGTACCTATAGTTGGATATAATAGAATTATAGTAGCATCATATGTATGATAAATATTTCACTACTGTCAACTAAGTGGAATATCAAAGGGTCGTTGTGTTCAAGCTGTGCTGAGCATTCTATACAGATCAGTTATTATCACTGCATAGGTGCTACTGTCCATATGGGACCCTTCCAACCCCCCTCTACTGTCAACATGCCTGTTGGCAGCATCCACAATAACATAACAGCGCAGACCAGCCTGCGCCAATAGCACACATATGAGAGCTGTGAAGACACGGACAGCATGCTAACACGCGCTTCGAAGGATACGCATTAAAGAAAAAAGTCCCATAATATCCAACGGAGCCAAGCTAAACTTGACACATAATACTACAGGGGGCCCACGCCAACAGCCTGCATGCGCTTCACCAGTCCTACTTACCACAGAGGAATCTGAAGCAGCGCCAGCCGTCCTATCTGTTCTCTTTAAAACTGCGGATGTGTGCGTGGCGACGCGCGGTGAGCTGCGTGGTTTAACCGGGCTGAAATCCTCCGGCAGTTTAACCCTCGGTACCGACTAACAGAAGACCGGCCAACGATTATTCCAGTGAATCCCTGTGTAAAGTCTGTCTCACTGTCTTCAACTCAACCTCTGTCTTTCTCTCCCCCTCTCTTCACTTGCTCTTAATTCAGCTGCGTCAAAAACACTGGTAACAGGATACTACAGGACGTTTGGCTTTCAAAATAAAAGCATGTCATTTATTAGTTCTAGTTGAATAGTTACGCTATGAAATACAGTGAGGAAAATAAGTATTTGAGCACCCTGCTATTTTGCAGGTTCTCCCACTTGGAAATCATGGAGGGGTCTGAAATTGTCATCGTAGGTGCATGTCCACTGTGAGAGACATAATCTAAAAACAAAAATCCAGAAATCACAATGTATGATTTTTTAACTATTTATTTGTATGATACAGCTGCAAATAAGTATTTCAACACCTGAGAAAAATCAATGTTAATATTTGGTACAGTAGCCTTTGTTTTGCAATTACAGAGGTCAAACGTTTCCTGTAGTTTTCACCAGGTTTGCACACACTGCAGGAGGGAGTTTGGCCCACTCCTCCACACAGATCTTCTCTAGATCAGTCAGGTTTCTGGGCTGTCGCTGAGAAACACGGAGTTTGAGCTCCCTCCAAAGATTCTCTATTGGGTTTAGGTCTGGAGACTGGCTAGGCCACGCCAGAACCTTGATATGCTTCTTACAGAGCCACTCCTTGGTTATCCTGGCTGTGGGCTTCGGGTCATTGTCATGTTGGAAGACCCAGCCTCGACCCATCTTCAATGCTCTAACTGAGGGAAGGAGGTTGTTCCCCAAAATCTCGCAATACATGGCCCCGGTCATCCTCTCCTTAATACAGTGCAGTCGCCCTGTCCCATGTGCAGAAAAACACCCCCAAAGCATGATGCTACCACCCCCATGCTTCACAGTAGGGATGGTGTTCTTGGGATGGTACTCATCATTCTTCTTCCTCCAAACACGGTTAGTGGAATTATGACCAAAAAGTTCTATTTTGGTCTCATCTGACCACATGACGTTCTCCCATGACTCCTCTGGATCATCCAAATGGTGATTGGCAAACTTAAGACGGGCCTTGACATGTGCTGGTTTAAGCAGGGGAACCTTCCGTGCCATGCATGATTTCAAACCATGACGTCTTAGTGTATTACCAACAGTAACCTTGGAAACGGTGGTCCCAGCTCTTTTCAGGTTATTGACCAGCTCCTCCCGTGTAGTCCTGGGCTGATTTCTCACCTTTCTTAAGATCATTGAGACCCCACGAGGTGAGATCTTGCATGGAGCCCCAGTCCGAGGGAGATTGACAGTCATGTTTAGCTTCTTCCATTTTCTAATGATTGCTCCAACAGTGGACCTTTTTTCACCAAGCTGCTTGGCAATTTCCCCGTAGCCCTTTCCAGCCTTGTGGAGGTGTACAATTTTGTCTCTAGTGTCTTTGGACAGCTCTTTGGTCTTGTCCATGTTAGTAGTTGGATTCTTACTGATTGTATGGGGTGGACATGTGTCTTTATGCAGCTAACGACCTCAAACAAGTGCATCTAATTTAGGATAATAAATAGAGTGGAGGTGGACATTTTAAAGGCAGACTAACAGGTCTTTGAGGGTCAGAATTCTAGCTGATAGACAGGTGTTCAAATACTTATTTGCAGCTGTATCATACAAATAAATAGTTAAAAAATCATACATTGTGATTTCTGGATTTTTGTTTTTAGATTATGTCTCTCACAGTGGACATGCACCTACGATGACAATTTCAGACCCCTCCATGATTTCCAAGTGGGAGAACTTGCAAAATAGCAGGGTGTTCAAATACTTATTTTCCTCACTGTACATCTTTTAGTAACGTTTTGAGATGTAAAACGTGATTTTTAATTTGATAGGCATGTGACATTTTGCTTTGGCTTTCAGCTTACTTACTCACTTATTCATACCTTTGGGGAGTTTTAAATAACTTCCTTAACAGAAAATGAACCACTAGGCAGTATGTTTAAATCATTTTGATCTTCAAATACAAAAGCTTTCAACAACAAATCACATTTGATTGGATAATACACTGTCGAGTTGTATGCTAAATCACAACTTTCTTACAGGAAGAGAAAAGAGAGATATTTAAATATGATATGAAATAATATATATATATATATATATATATATATATATATATATATATATATATATATATATATATATATATATATATATATATATATTGGCATACAGCATACCAAGACATGAAAGAACTAACGCAGGAACACAGAAGTCGAATTGGAATATATTTAGCAATAAGTGAGAACTGCTAAGATAAAGAAATAACTCTAAAACTGTGAATAACAGGCAATGGCCTCAAAGCCTAGGTATTTTTTGTTTTTTTCGAAAAGATTTGAAAACATTGACAACGGCTCCAATTTTTATGCTGCCCTACAGGATATAAAATGGGCACTCTTTATGTATTATGATTTTATTTTGAAGGACAATTGCCCTGTTTTCCGGTGTCATTACTACTGAATGACAGCTCCCTCACTGCGCATCCGTAGCTACCATTCATCTCTGACGTCAGAACTACGCTCAGAGAAAAGCGTGTTTGACAGGCCTCATGATAATAACACAGAATGTACTTTATTTATCTTTACCTAACTCATGTTCACATTATTTAAGGACTTTAAACGCAACATAAACTGTGAAATAGATATTATGATATGGCTCAGTCAGGATACAGAAGAATAATATAGGAAATTATCAGCTGTTATCTTACCTATTGAGTCGGCCCTCATCGGGCCTCCTTCAACACTCCCCCGCCACATTTCTTGTGCTGGCAGGAAGGAATCCAACGCTTGGTGTGTGTGGTGGTGGTGAGAGGGAAGGTGTGTTGGCATTAACTCTGTTATGTGTCCCTGTTCTCTAATCTGAACTAGCTGGACAATGTTCCAGTGTGTTGTTATGTAATATTTGCAAGCTCCTCTCTGGGATTTGAAGTAGAGCCTGTTTAGCTGGGGACATGATCTCCTACCATGCTAATTCATCTCAGCCAGGACTGGGCTGCAGGCTACATATGCTCTGTAATAGATCTTTTTTAAATGATCATATGTTACAAGCATATACTGGTTACAAGTCAAAGCCATTGATGAGTGGTGAGCGACACCAATTCAATTAGAAAATTATTAATTTTCAATTCATATTCAAGATTTGTTTCTTTTAAGTGAATAAAAAGATAGACAAAGGGGTCAAAATCCACCATTAGCTGTGACTGCCATCTAGTGGATGTTTGAGAAAAGGCTTCTAACACAACAACAATAGAATATGATTTTGTCCAACGTTTTGCTTTATATGAATTTCCCATCCTATTTCAAATCAAACGATTTACACTCATAATTCTACCAATTCAGCAATTCAGATCAAATTAAGTCCTAGGCCTAGACTAGATTAGGAAGAGCAAAGGTTGAATGGATCGAAGAATAGCCAAAATGGCCAAGGCTCAACCAATGATCAGCTCCAGGAAAATCAAAGAAGACTTAAAGTTACCTGTGAGTACTGTTACGATCAGAAGAAGGCTATGTGAAGCAAAGCTATCAGCTAGAAGCCCCCGCAAAGTCCCATTGCTGAAAAATAGACATGTACTGAATAGGTTGAAATTTGCCAAAGGACACATTGACTGGCCAAAGGAGAAATGGGGCAACATTCTGTGGACTGATGAGAGCAAAATTGTTCTTTTTGGGTCTAGGGGCCGCAGACAGTTTGTCCGACGACCCCCCCACGCACTGAATTCAAGCCACAGTACACTGAAGACAGTAAAGCATGGTGGTGCAAACATCATGTTATGGGGATGTTTCTCATACTGTGGTGTTGGGCCTATTTATCTCATACCAGGGATCATGGATCCGTTTCAATACATCAAAATACTTGAAGAGGTCATGTTGCCTTATGCTGAAGAGGAAATGCCTCTGAAATGGGTCTTTCAACAAGACTATGACCCAAAACACACCAGTAAGAGATCAAAGATTGATGTTATGGAGTGGCCAGCCCAATCCCCAGACCTCAACCCCAGAGAATACTTGTGGGGTGACATCAAAAATGTTGTTTCTGAGGCTAACCCAGTAATGCAGAGGAATTGTGGGATGTAGTTCAATGGTCCTGGGCTGGAATACCTGTTCACAGGCGCCAGAAGTTGGTCGACTCCATGCAACACAGATGTGAAGCAGCTGTCAGAAATAATGGTTATGTAACTAAATATTAGTGCAGTGATTCATAGTAAACCAAACCCTTGAGACATTTTTCAGTTCATACAGTAAATGTTTGAGTTTGTAAAGAAAAATGCAAATACTATTTTTTTTAACAGCTTAATATTCCTTTTTCTTCACATTCTGTAAAGGTATAACACAAACTTGATCAATTTTGGTCATGTTTTGATTTGGAATTGAATATGCAGTGTTCCCAATGCATTGATATTATGGAATTAAAAGCTATTCTAAGGATTTTGAGCATTATTCACTTTTTTTAAACTATTATTCTGAACACAACTGTATATCGCCTAAAGGTCAAATGTCAAGTAGATCTTTCTACTTATTTTTAACCGAGTAAATCTGAACAAGTGATGAACAGGTCATCAGCTTAGAAACTCGTTTCTATTCCCTCAACAAAGCAAAAAAAACTGCAACACTAACAGGGGAAAACTGTCCCAAACATTAAAATATGTAACAAAACTGATAGAATTTGGCACAGTTCTAAATAAGAAAACCACACCTCTGTAAAATCTCATACTATATAAATGTGTGAAAACATAGGGAAGTTGGGTGGGTTAAGATTATAACTCCTTTGCCCGTTTCTAAACTACTGTTCCTATGTTTTTAAGTGACTGAATGTCAAGTGGATGCTTTTATAACATCCTTTGGTTTCATGACTGCTGAACCGTGCAACTGAATCAGTGTTGTCTGTATGAGAAGCATGCTACCTCATAAAAACATGTTTGAACAAGAACCTCTACAGATATGCACTACACTGCTGGACAAAACAAAGCTTCAGACTACATTCAGTCTTCTGCAAACAAGTGGATACATCAATTCTTATACAAATTTTAAATAGGCAGAGGCCACTTCATGGAACCTTTTAATTTGGCCTGAAATAGCTTGTACTATAGCATTAACTGACATGGTGTGCTACAAAATACAGCCTCCCGTCAAGAAATCTTTAGTGCAAATTGCATCATGTGTTCAGCTCAAGAGTACATTCTCCAGCATCCTACACATTATGGTAAGTTGTACGTTTCCGTAAAATGTAACACATTGGAAGTTGACATTTACCAGCCCATAGTTTACTCATAATAAAAAGGACACCAGAAGTGGAAACATCTCTAACTGAGGCCTTGCATGTTTTCCCGAGTGGGCAAAGAAGAGAAGACACAGATGAACAATTGAACAGGGGATTTATTTTGTGGGAACTGTTCACTTCTTTGCTGCCTCCTTCTGGAGCTTCTTCACCTCATGCTTGATGATCTTGTTCCTCTGCAGAGACAGAAATTATAAGTGCATTAATTAAAAATACTTAACGACTGCTGTAGGATTGTTACATTTTAAACTAATTGACCCTTTAAACTGAAGTGGCATTATTATTGTTGTTAAGGCACTGGCACAATTAAATCAAACTGACATTAATTTTAGTTTAGTCAACCATTTGTGAAAAGACTGACACTGATTACATTTGACGGAGCTGTATCCAACGGCAGTACAAGGCCAGCCTCACACAGCAAGGTGGACAATAGTCAGGGTATATTTGAGAGCTGGCCTCACTTAACCAACTATGCTCACCCATCTCATACAAGTGGAAACCTTATAATTAATAAAAATGATATCAACATCATCAATAAGGAATGAATTAATGAATTAATAAGGCATAGAAATGTACAAAAGGACAGTTGTGACATGTGTGCTCAAAATCAAAATGTTCCCACTCATTTGTTCGTACTCAACATCCAGGATTAAACATGTGTTCTGCTGGCCCACTGGTCTTGCATAATCAACCCTGTCTAAATGCGGTGGTTTGTGTTGACTGTTGCACTTACCATCCTCTTGGCCTTCATCACCTTGTAGCGGTCAAAGTCAGACATTTGGGCCCTCTGCAAAGATTACCAAGAAGAAAAGGTCAGGGATCCAGCCAGTTTCCTTAAGAATCGCATTAGCACACCAGAATTCAGTTTTAGGAAGGATGGACATGTTCATTGGTGGAGTGAACAGTAGCTGTGCTCCATTTGCATTCAACACCCTTCCAATGGTAAAAAGTTTGGTAAGTGGTAAAAGTGTGTTAAACAATCCAGAGTTGCCTACAGCTGTTGAGGGGGATGTGGGCTGTCTCCTCAATAGAAGTACTGCCCCATCAATAGAAACCGATTCATGAAATACAACCTTAACGTTCAGAAGAAAGGCAGACTGTATTTCACACAGGATGGGTCATATGTTTACACCATCAATTACTATCTAAATGATCACAAACAAGACAACATCTGGATCGGTCAGGCTCAACTCAATCGTTAACAGTGATCTATCAAACATTCTTTATGGTAAATAAAGAAGCACTAAGGTGATGTATACAAGCTGGATGAAGATTTTACACCAACTACTGGATTTAAATTAGTTTGCAATTTCAAATTGAAATGTTTCCTGGAGGGTGCCCTGCAGTTGATCATTTACCATGTTGGTACACATGGCGTTTTGTCTTGACGCATGAGCAGCATGTGCAGTATTGCATGTTGGTTGACGTGGCAATGAAATGAATCCATTAGGCACTAGCCACCACTGCACCGGTCAGGTTTTGGATTGTCCTACCCGGCACACCATCTAAACATCTTCGTATCCTGAATACCACCCAGCTGCTCAGACAACTCCCCTGGGTGAGATTGGAGCCCATGTCTTCATTTACCCATTAGCAACTACCTAGGCTATAAGAGTCATGGATTGTATGTAAATTAAACATTTCAAGTGTAAAGCAACTTAAAAAAACTTAAATGTATACCCATGTCTCCAAGTAAACTCACAAAATTATACCTACAGTTTACAAACTAATTGTTTAACATTATCAAATTAAAACCCAATATGGATAAAAACAAAAAAATGACTATACTGCCACATTTTAGAAATGTGAACACCTCTTAAAACAATCTACGCTATAGAAGCCAAGCCAAGAAATCCGACAGCAGGACAATTAAACTGCTACTCCTGAGATTACGTGACTGTAATGTATACATTTATCAAACATTCTAATATCTCCAGAAACTGAAATATAGCCTTTACCTTCTGCCTTGCCTCAATCTTCTTGGCCCAGCTGCTTTGTGCCCACTTCTGATTGACCTCGGCCTTTTCCCAGGCTCTCCTCACAAACTTCTGGCGGGCACTGTAAACATTACATAGAGTCAGTACTCATTCTAGAGGCATCATTAAATGTAACCATTTTACAGTATAATTATTTAAAAAAAAAAAAAAAAAAAAACACCAGAATAATGTTGATGTTGGCCTTATAAGGCCCTTCAAAGTTGGCCATGTGTAAGGTGATGTGATGACAGTTAACTGGACAGTTAAAACAAGACATATTGAATTCCAGGTGGTCACAATGGATGCACTTATGTGCATATTTGCAGTACAGTGTGGACACAAATATGTACCTGACTACAATGATAGACCACCTTGTGAAATGCTGTGACTGTACTTTTAATTTGATAAGCTGCATTGTCTATTAAAGACAGAAAATATCAAAAAATGTGTTTCAAAGATTAACGTATGTAGCCTGGTAGAACTTGGTAAGTACATCATGGGTGGTTGTCTTTATAAAAAGAAAGAAAATAAAAAAGAAATCTTTACTGCAATATGCATCTGTTCCACTTTATAAAAGCACTAAATGTTTGAGCAAAACACAGACATAATTTGCAATTAAACATTCTTAGGTATGTTCATTTGGACTAGAATGATTGCAATCAAATCTCCCACAGTCATTTTACTACTAAGAATCTGACCAATGTTTCCATTTACCTGTGAGGGACTTTGATGACGTAGTCTGTAAGCTGCATGCACTTGAAGGGCATGGATTGCCTCTTCACGCCTGTGCAGGGACCATCAACAAGAGCCTAAAAAGCACAGAGCATGTGAAACAATTTAGATCAACAAGGCGAAAGGTGAGGCCGAAACACTGATCAATCCACTGTCCTACAGAACACTTACCCTATTTTGGTCGATGACATCTACGATGGCCACCAGCTTGCCAGCATGGGGTCCGAAAGAGATGTAGGCAACACGGCCGATCTCAACGAAGCGTTTAAACACCTGAGAAGACACCAGAGAGCTGCACATCAGAAAGGCCTAACATTGAAAAGGAGTCTGTCTGTATTGTACGTGGACAGTTGGGTACAGTACAGTTTTAGCCAACTAAATATAAGCGTACACACAAGAAACTATTTCTGCGACAACCCAACAGGTAAGTTCGGAGACTGAGGAACTAACGTTAACTTTACCCGACTTAAAGCTTTGCACTGTATAGCAGCAGCTGATAACATTCGACTAGCTAAGGTTTCTGCTACGTGTGTGCCATAGGACTATATTGAGCAGAATGTATAACACGTTTTTAAATTGAAAAACGCCGTAAGCGCAAGATAAAAGCCTCTGTTCTGCGGACAAAACAAGTGAAATGTGTTCGCTTAACCGAGCAGTTCTCGGCCTTCTTAGCCTGATGGACCACGTTGTAGTGCGGGCAGTAGACGACATCTTACAAAGCGTTAAAACTTAAAATAAACCTGCATGCCCATATCAAACATTTAACAAATATGCGTATGAGTGTGTTAGAAATACACATGACTCTTGTTGTTCCAGAACAATGACATATATAACAAGAAATTCGACATTGAAATGCTAAAACTCTCATGGCGAGCTCACCATGATGGCAGTCCGGGAGCAGAAAGGACGTTACAGCTTCCGCCTGGCGCACATACGGCTTCCGCTTATACAGTACGCATGCGCAGTCAGTCTTAGTTTTATATTGTTACATGGGCATCCTAATAAAGCCATATACATATATAGACTCTATATATGTCTATGAACAAAGCTACACATTGTTAAAAGTATCTAATATTTGAAAGCGTTCGACAAAGTAAGCTTAATATGACGCAAAACTGTAAAATATGCACTGGGCCGCCAGGTCAAAACGTCTGCGTCACATTCTTTGTTGCCTTCACAGACACTATGCAATATCGATATTATTCTGGTAGAATCAACCCAACACATAAACAGCTTAAGTGGTGGTTGTAAACACAACGAAGAAAGCCACGATTTACACAAAAGTGTTGTTTTGGAAATGGAGAGTGATATTTAGGCTTTGCATTTAAATTAGTGAAATGGGGGACGTACGACTTCTTCCTTTTACTCCTCAATCTTTGCATATAGCATCTTTATAATGCTGATTTTGTAAAAAAAAACAACAACTAATAAATGATCGGTACGACAGAGCTCCTGTTTGTAATATACCCCGGTACTGCCCGTAGTTCCTGTCCAAGGGAATTTGAGACCAACGTATTACTTGCGTTGGTATACGTGTGCAACATTTGATGTGCACTTGAATGCAGCACAGGACTAGGGAGTGAACGTTGCCGTTGTTATCATATTTCCGTGAGGAGAGCAAAGGTTTCAGTCGATTCACTAGTTAAGGTAACTATAGCCTACTATTATTTTAGTTTGTTTGATGTGGATTGTTCTCACGCTTTCGATATATCTATTTCAGTGCTAATTTAAATTAAAATTTAAAAAAAATGTAAATTTAAAACAGTTTGCAACAATAACGTTGATTGTGGAAAACAACAAGGGCTAGTCTAAAACGTTTTGTGCCTATTGCGTAGTTTACTAAACATTGTTTTCAAATTTAACATTCTAAAATTTGATTATTGTTATAGTTTCACGTTTGGGATGAAAGAATGAAGAAGACATGCAAGGGCAAATGTTTCTGCTGATTCCTTGTGACACATTAACTAAGTATTAAGTATTAGCTAAATTGTGACGCAGCTGGTGTTGACGAACTGACCGAAGAGTCGGTTAATTACCCCGACTTGTGTCACTGACCCGGGAGAATCGAGTGCCATACCATATCTTGGTAGTTTTGTTAAGTTAAAGAAGTGAATGTTGCTACATGGTAGGTTGTCACGAGGAGACCGCGCACCAGGCTACCGAATGTAACCGTGGCCAGTGCGTGAGTCGGTCAGTTTGAGTGTGTAAATAGTATGTCGAGACCATAGACTGTATATTAATATTAACAGTCTATGGTCGAGACCGAATGTAACCGCTCGAGTCTTCGTGGGCACGCGAACCGGTGTCCGAATCTAACTCGGTAGGCCAACCAACGACCGTCCGGTTGAGCTGACTCGCATAAAAGAGTCGATTGACCCCTCACTAGACGCAGTAATACGCACTGCGTATCTCAGCGTAGGCTATATTTTATGATGATTATAAGGCTAATATAATAATAATAATAATAATAATAATAATTTGTGTATATCACGAGATATTCCTATTCTGATTTACACAACTTTTATTTAATTTGTGAAAACATAAAAAATGGGATTAGAGGCTACGGAAATCCAGAAATATATTATTTTACAAATCTTCACACAAAAAATGGCCTAATCATTTATTTGCGCAAATATTTTGCATGTAAGTCCGTATATTTTGCAAATATTTTGTGTTTATAAATAAATAAGTGTATATTATATTGTATTTCTATTCTATTATAATGTATATGGCGAAGTTTAGTTGCTTTCTATTGATACGGTTTTAAGTGTTTTGTCTTTTGTCAATAAAATAGAAAGAGTCCAGAATCTGTGCTATTGTTCCATTTTAGTATTAATACATTTAGTTCTTGAGTAAGGGTTTATTTTTCTACCACTACTTTTAACAAAACTAATTTTGTTTTCTAGGTGACAGAGAGCCAGAATGGCGGATGGTTCGGTGATCTTCATGTAAGAACCAGTTTTCTGTTCTGTGAGGTTTAAAAGAGCAATGAATGCCATAAGGAAGACAAGTTCATCTTAATAATTGTATAGCCTTTGTTGAAAAAAAAAAATATATATATATGCTATCAAACTTGAGCAGGAACCCCAATACAATGCAGGTGGATGAAAGTTTGTTTGTGCTGCTTAAATAAGTCAGCTTTATTTACAGTGAGGAAAATAAGTATTTGAACACCCTGCTATTTTGCAAGTTCTCCCACTTGGAAATCATGGAGGGGTCTGAAATTGTCATCGTAGGTGCATGTCCACTGTGAGAGACATAATCTAAAAACAAAAATCCAGAAATCACAATGTATGATTTTTTAACTATTTATTTGTATGATACAGCTGCAAATAAGTATTTCAACACCTGAGAAAAATCAATGTTAATATTTGGTACAGTAGCCTTTGTTTTGCAATTACAGAGGTCAAACGTTTCCTGTAGTTTTCACCAGGTTTGCACACACTGCAGGAGGGAGTTTGGCCCACTCCTCCACACAGATCTTCTCTAGATCAGTCAGGTTTCTGGGCTGTCGCTGAGAAACACGGAGTTTGAGCTCCCTCGGACTGGGGCTCCATGCAAGATCTCACCTCGTGGGGTCTCAATGATCTTAAGAAAGGTGAGAAATCAGCCCAGGACTACACGGGAGGAGCTGGTCAATAACCTGAAAAGAGCTGGGACCACCGTTTCCAAGGTTACTGTTGGTAATACACTAAGACGTCATGGTTTGAAATCATGCATGGCACGGAAGGTTACCCTGCTTAAACCAGCACATGTCAAGGCCCGTCTTAAGTTTGCCAATGACCATTTGGATGATCCAGAGGAGTCATGGGAGAAAGTCATGTGGTCAGATGAGACCAAAATAGAACTTTTTGGTCATAATTCCACTAACCGTGTTTGGAGGAAGAAGAATGATGAGTACCATCCCAAGAACACCATCCCTACTGTGAAGCATGGGGGTGGTAGCATCATGCTTTGGGGGTGTTTTTCTGCACATGGGACAGGGCGACTGCACTGTATTAAGGAGAGGATGACCGGGGCCATGTATTGCGAGATTTTGGGGAACAACCTCCTTCCCTCAGTTAGAGCATTGAAGATGGGTCGAGGCTGGGTCTTCCAACATGACAATGACCCGAAGCACACAGCCAGGATAACCAAGGAGTGGCTCTGTAAGAAGCATATCAAGGTTCTGGCGTGGCCTAGCCAGTCTCCAGACCTAAACCCAATAGAGAATCTTTGGAGGGAGCTCAAACTCCGTGTTTCTCAGCAACAGCCCAGAAACCTGACTGATCTAGAGAAGATCTGTGTGGAGGAGTGGGCCAAACTCCCTCCTGCAGTGTGTGCAAACCTGGTGAAAAACTACAGGAAACGTTTGACCTCTGTATTTGCAAACAAAGGCTACTGTACCAAATATTAACATTGATTTTCTCAGGTGTTCAAATACTTATTTGCAGCTGTATCATACAAATAAATAGTTAAAAAATCATACATTGTGATTTCTGGATTTTTGTTTTTAGATTATGTCTCTCACAGTGGACATGCACCTACGATGACAATTTCAGACCCCTCCATGATTTCCAAGTGGGAGAACCTGCAAAATAGCAGGGGGTTCAAATACTTATTTTCCTCACTGTATATAGTTTTAATCCCACAGAATACATTTCCACACAGGAGTGAAAACTCATTCAAGGACACCATATGCATATGATGTAAAAACAGTGACTGAAGACTGAGCAAACATTGGCTGTGTCTCCTGGAGGATGGATACTAGAATCAGAGATTTATGAATGAGTACAGACAGGAGGCAGGAAGGGGAGAGAATATTAGACAGATAAGCTAACAAGATGGCCGATGGATTCAGTGAAGAGGAACATCCCTAAAAAAGGCATACAAACGGAAAGTGTGGTGCTGTGATTTTCAGAAAGTTAAGGAGAATTCTTGTGATGTGAAATGTAATTTACTCTGGCAAAAAGTGCTGTACATTGACTGAGACCGACACTCTGGAAGATTAATGTTAAGGTACAGGAGTGCCGAGTCACCATATGAATAAATAACAAACTTGGGGTGAAAAGATAAGTTTTAGATATAAAGTCTGATGTCAGCGGGGGGATTATCCTGAGCTAAGGCACCAGTTTGCCTTTTTTATATGAAGGCTATATTTTTTCCTATGGTCATCATCACTACAGTATATTCTTCCTAAAGTGCTTCAGTGAATACTGCTGTCAATATCAGCTCTTCCTTCAGCTCTGTTGTTGTAAACTCACTCGAGGTACAAACTGTGGGGTGATTGCGCTTTTGCAGTTGCTGCTCCGAGACTTTGGAACAGGTTTCCTGACATTCGCACTATTATAGACGTAGCTCTTTTTTTTAATCCAACCTCAAAACGTATTTATTTATAATGGATTTAATACATATGGGGTTAGGGTTAGTGCTGTGACATTTTCCTCCCTTCCTCCTGCTTTTATGTATTATTTTCAGATTTGATCTGTATGTTATGTTTTTATTCTTGGTCATTGATGTAAAGCACTTTGGATACCTGCTGGTTGCTGTAAAGGGCTATTAAAAATAAATGTTGATTGGTTGACTTTTCTACCTTTGCAGGTCAGCAGACGATCTGCAGTTGTCTATGCTTGAGCGAATCAGCAGAGAAAGAGGTAGACTACACACATGACTGCTTCATACATCATAAAACTTGGCTATGATAAATATTCTCCATTTTTAATCCTGTCTGGTATGTGTTGCAGGTGCAGAACCCCAAAAAATGGTGTCAGACTTTGTGTCCGAGAATAAACACAAGACGGTATCCTTAATCAATCCAAGTGGTGCCAAATTGACGATAGGAGACCTGGAAGACACCATGTACAGAGGGAAATATAACGAGGTGAACGGGTGGGGAAAATTCTACCTTCCTGAGAAAGTAAGCATGCAGGTTATAGGTGTAGTGGAGGGAACCTCGTGCCCGTGTGACGAGCTCGTTCTGATGTTCTGCTACGAGGACGCACAGGTGTATGCCTACGATGGAGAGGAAGAGGAGCTGCATTTGGTGGCTTCAAGTCTGGATCAGCTACTTCACGCAGGAATAGAGTATCCAGCGTCTAAGAGCTATTGCAAAGGAGAGGCCTTCAAAGATATGGTGAGCAGTTACAGTTACGCTGCTGGGAACAAACAGGGCTGTGTGATTGTTGAAACTGTGGCTTGATCACCTGTGAGCACAGATAACATGTTTGATAATGTCTGTTGTGTGTAGACCGAGGAGGACTGGGCAGAGGTGAGAAAGAGCGATGTGGGGAGGAGGCTGGATGAAGAGCATCATGAACTGGTGATGTCAAAAAAGTCTGAACTCCTGAAGAATCTCAAATCCACCAAACACACCACAGGTTGGTCTCTTAGTCTTTGCTGCAGGGTGAAGATTAAGGTCACACCTTTAATTTCTGTGTCACACTCATTTATTTCTTTAGCAATCTAATATGCTGTCTAATTTCTCTCTCTCTCTCTCTTCCTGTCCCCTCTTAGGAGTCTGCAGCTGATGCCTTTTTGGTTTTTGTACTGTTTGCTGCCTCATATGTGCAAAAAACACCATATACATATATACACTATATCATTTATTCTGTGGTTCTTTTAATAATAGCCTGATCTAGTGTATCTGTTTTAATCAAATAATGACTAAGTGGTATTCAGTCTAAGCACGAGTGATGATGAATCATACAGACTGATGACCGGTTGAAGGTAAAAACCTGAATGAATTAGTGTTGAATGTAGTTTATTTAATGCACGCAATAAGGGGTCAAGGTCAAAGGTTTTCATTTTGAAAATGATGTGAGTTATGTTATGCTATGGCCTTCACAGGCACCAGATCTCAATCCAATATTTACCATGCAATATTTAACAGATTGCTTGCGAGACAAATATTTGTTATTGTGATACATTATCTTGTTACTAGGGGTGTAAGAAAAAATTGATACACTTGAGTATCGCAATATTTTATTTAGCAATACTATATCGATTTTCAAAAACACTTTTTTTTTTTTTTTTTTTTTTTTTTTTTTTTTGTTTATGTGCAAACGTATTCATGTAAGACAGTGGTTCATGTTTATGTTGTGTTTAAACCCCCTACCACTAGATAAGATTGCTATGCTGAGATGCACCACTAGTGTCCTTGCCTAACAGGGCCTAGCAGTGCCTGACTTTTTGCTAGAAGCTAACAATGTAGCTATGGCTGAACTTTGGTCTACTTTAGCATATCAAAATGTGCTCACTAAGAACCTGTGAACCACAATCCCAAACTGGCAGTTTGATTTTCTGTGTACTGAATTGTTTACCCAAAGTAAACTTCTTTGACTTTTATGCACATCATGTCTTTTTTTAAATATTAGTTTTTCTAAATTATAATCCCAATATATCGCCTTACGCACAGTATCGAAATATATTGCAATATATTGAATTATGACCCATGTATCGTGATACGTATCGTATCGCCAGATTCTTGCCAATACACAGCCCTATGTGTTACGTAGTGTTTTGTTATATTACTTTCGTTTGTTTGGAACAACCTCCAAGTCCCATCCTCCTCCACCTTTTGAGAACCTTTTGCTTATGTTAAAAATAAACACTGACTGTTAATAATTCTTAATTTTCCCGGTACCATCAAAGGGCACATGACACTGATACATATCAGGTCCCAGGCATTTAACCTCTTTGAAAAAAAGAGAAAAGCCCCCTTGTAGATTATTCAGGGATTTGTTTGGTTTGACAACAAATGACAAAAAGGAATGGCCCTATGGCAACTGTGCAGAAGCTGAAAGTGTGAGCAAGTTGCTTAGAAATGTTGAAGAAGTTAGAAAGCAAGCAGCCCCATCATCTGAGACGTGCACAGAGGAGAACAGGCAGAAGGCTGCAGAGAGTGTCGGGACAGAGCTTGAAGGTTTTGTGCGCACAGAGAGATTTAAATGGAAAGGTCAATTCTACACCCCACAAGGAATTTGATCTTATAAAGGGGAAACCGCTGAATATGGAATATTGATGAGTACAATAAAATGTGATAATAAACTTTCAAATGAAACTGACGTCACTGTAAACCTCTGGGAACTGAAATCCCTACTTTTGTGTGGCCGTGGAATTTATGTGATCAGAGCTGTCAATATATCATGCTTAGCATTGCAAATGATTAATGCTCCAGCTACTACTATAACAATAAAGATACCAATGCATTCATGGCAAAAATTGTAATCCACATGTGAGTCAGCTGTTTGAATAAATAAAAGATGCTAAAGTTGATCAATCAATTTTGTTTGTCACATGAATAGGATATACCCTTGATCATGTCATTCACAATAAAATTACAGTGATGTGAAGTCACATTCATAATTTTCCAGTATATAGAGAGGGGATAATTAAATTAACCAGGAAGTATCTTAAACAGGAGAAGCCTGATGGAAACGGTTCACCTTTAACAATAAGCTTCAGGACACCATCAAAAAATATCCTTCATACATCAATGACCGCAGTACGAACAGTTTTTAAGTTTTAAGAACAGAGTATTGAGATGTAAGTGTGGACCAAACATGCAAGTTAAAGATGTGTTTTAACCTTATCTAGTGATGTAGATCTGCGCCTATTTCTAACTTCTCGAGCTGCTAGAGGTTCATCGAAAAAAGTACCCAAATCTCTTTCCCAAACACATTTAAGGGTTGCAGTAGTTTAATATCATATTTAATACTATTTAGATATTTAGATGTCCGTCACTAGCCTAATACTGGAGGCTTCATTTATTTAAAATGGTTCTCCATGTACTCTGAAGGTGAGACATAGTGGAAACATGTTTAGATGACGTTCAGGCAGTGTAACAGAGGGAGGGGAGCTGAGACTGACTGCTCTGTATTGTACGATGGAGTGAGAGAAAAAGTCATCATTACAATATTTGAACATTTTAGTTAAAAAATCCAGCCAGTTCTAGCTAAACCACCATTTTCTCATCACACTCTGAATTAAATCTGACTTTAATCAGTGTGCAGTGAGAAGAGATATATTACAAAAGAGAGAGTAACACAAATGACAATAATTAGGATAATAGGATAATAAGAGTGGTAAATATCATATCATATCACAGCACTAGTTTATGGCACATGACACTTTTCAAAAAGACTCTAAGAAAATGCTTTTCCTTTGTTGAAACTTTAAATGAATCTACAGCATATATTTTTTTCAACAATAAAAGTATGAACCATTGAACTGCAAAATATGTTTATTCTCTTCAGGGAGGCTGAAATGAACACTGACTAACCACACGATGTGAGGACATTGGTTTTAGACTGAATTGTGTGACCAACTTCAACGCTTGAAAGGAGTTCACATGAAAAAGATGCATCAGGACACCACACATAATAGCAAAACTGGGACCAACAAAGCATATTTTTGGCACGTCTACATATTTAGTTCGTTTCCAAAACATGTTTTCGAGAAAGGTCAAGCCACAATACTGAGTTCCAATCAGTAAAGATGTACAGTAAAGCAGAATTCAAAAGTTTCTTTCTTAGTATCCATGGTTAAGTTAGGTCTTACTGCATAGGCAGGGTGTTCCATTTTTGCTTTCAGTTTAGTTCAGCAAGAGTAGTCGCACTTAACACAAAAACATCCTGTCTCCTGCACAAGACAATCTTATCTAGTGTCCAACATAATGTTCCTGTGTTTTTCTCTGGCACTCCCTCTACAGTAACATAATTATCTCTGTCCTGTAGCAAAGCAGTACTCTGATATTCTAGTAGAACAAGATAAATCTCTCACTATTTCTGTTAGTGGATCGCTCTTTGGTTATACTTAAGCTTGCCAAGTGCGTATATAAAGACAAAGTGGAAAATTTGTTGCGCACTGGAAATTCACGTCCTGCATGAGAGGGCGTGAACACCATGATGGGTTTGCAGTCCAAAAAGTGTTCTATTTTTCAGAATCGGATAACCGACCTGGACTTTTCTAATGAACTGAATGTTTTTTATAATCATTTTAATGTCCATGACTTTAGTGAGGAGATGTCGGTCTTTAAAAATGTTGATCGTAATCCTGTAAATAGTATTGTGCCCATTGATAAATTCATGGTCTCGAAACTCTTCCGTGGTGTCAAAGAAAGGAAAAGTCCAGGTCCCGATGGGATTGGGGGTCGGGTTTTGAAGAACTGTGCTGTCCAGTTGGCAGACATCGTCTGTTTCATCTTCCAGTTGTCCTTACAGTTGCATAAGGTCCCTTGTCTTTGGAAGGACTCAATAATTGTTCCCAAGATTCAAACTCCTAAGACCCTCACTGACTTTAGACCAGTGGCACTTACATCTCTTGTCATGAAAACTTTTGAAAGGCTAGTGAAGGATGCACTTTTGGACACTGTACAGGATAAGTTAGACCCTCTCCAGTTCGCCTACAGGTCGGGCAGAGGCGTGGATGACGCAACAGGGACACTTCTAAACATGATTTTTAAACATCTTGAGGGGGCCAAGTCCCTTGTTCGTCTACTATTTATTGACTTCTCCTCCGCTTTCAACCCCATGTCTTAGCAGACACATTGAAGAACACTCATAACATTGATAATGGACTGACCTGCTGGCTGATGGATTTTTTAACAGTGAGGTCACAACGGGTCAGAGTGAACAGTGTTTCATCAGATGCCTTTTATCTTCTACTGGGTCCCCCCAGGGCTGTGTCCTCTCTCCTCTTTTATTTGTTTTATACACAAATGAATGCCAAAGCCATCAGGAACGGCGCCACATTATTAAATTTGTGGATGATTCTGTCATTGTGTCCCTCCTCAGCAGTGACGACTCTGAATACGGTCCTGTAGTCAATGATTTTATTGATTGGTGTAAATCCTCCTTTTTAAACATTAATGTGGCAAAAACGAAAGAGATGTGCATCGACTATAGAAGAAATCCCGCTGTCATTTCCCCAGTTGTAATGGACAATCAACCAGTTGAACGAGTGCAGCAGTACAAATATCCAGGGACTGTGATCGACAGTAAACTGTGCTTTGAATCCCAGGTTGATGCTGTGTGTAAAAAAGCACATCAGTGCATGTATTTTCTTCGTAAGCTTCGCAGTTTCAATGTCGACACTGTTTTTATGAAAATGTTTTACTCTTGTTTTATCGAAACAGTTCTTACTTTCACTTTTATCTGCTGGCGTGGGTCACTTTCTATTAAACAGAAAAATCGAATGCAAGGTATCGTGAAGGTGTGCAGCAGAATTGTAGACACACCATTAGATGGCCTACATGACCTGTATAAGGTCAGATCCTTGAAGAAGGCGAGAGCCATCCTGGCTGATTCGAGTCATCCCTTGTGGGGTGAATTCATGCTGCTACCCTCCGGGCGTAGATATAGTCTAGATTCAAAAGGTCATTCATCCCGGCTGTTATCCCCATTGTTAATACTATCCTGTGAATTCAAATTTAAATTATGTTGTGTTGTGGTTGTGGTTGTTGTTGTTTGGTATATACATATATATTTGTTACTGCTGGCTGTAATCCAAATTGCCCCTCGGGGATAATAAAGTGACCTTTACCTTGACCTCAACTAAGGAGTGGTAGTTTGAATCAGGGGGCAGGGCTTCATTTCATTCTTTCTGTTTTCTTTTCTTGTGATCTACAATGGTGAGTAGCTGCTTTTAAGTGCTTTCCTTTGCCTATATTTTATATCATTATGATTAAATTCTACGTTCATAACTTCATTGGTGTTGTCAGTGAAATGTGCAATTACTGTAATGTGTTGTGTTTTATTTCGGATGGCATTAGGCTGCTGCACAGCAGAAGTGAGTCAGCTGATTTACTCAAACCACAGCTTGTTATTGCTGCTTTCTGCTTTTGAATCTCTAAAATTCTTGATGTTTATTATTTTAGAGAAGAATATCTGAAGCAAGAGCCATTCAGAAAGAATGCTTTTCTGATCATCGATAAAATGGTGAAGCTGAATTCAGAACATGCTAACATACCGTTAGTGGATGAGGTACTGTATGTCTGATGGGGACTGTTATAACTTTTGAAATGTTCCAGTTTTGGACACAATGCATTGCACGGCCCTGTCATAGTGTGGTTGGTACACCTGATTCTTCGCAGTCTACCTGACAAGACAGACTCATCAAGGGGAAAGACAAGAACAAGAGATTGAAAACGAAATAATAGAAAAGCTGCGCCGGCTCATCAGTGAACTAGAGCTTGGTAAAAATGAGCCTCTGGTCTCCTCCACCATCTGTGTCTCTCACAGCACCGAGACCCCAAATGCAGTCAGGTACTATGGAGTCTCCATGTCCACTTCTGGCCCTAATCCTGGGAAAATCCTGATTGCTGCATCCTGTTTTAGCAGCTGGGACAGTTATGTAGCTGGTGCAGTGATGACCTACTATCCAGATAACGTCAAGAAGGAATATTGTGATGGAACCATCGTACTTCCAGAGCAGCATGTCAGGTGCCAGGCGTTTAACCTCTTTAACGAAAGAGACAAGCCCCCTTGTAGATCGTGCGGGAATTTGTTTGGTTTGACAACAAATGAAAATAATGAATGGCCCTATGGCAACTGTGCAGAAGCTGAAAGTGTGAGCAAGTTGCTCGCAAACATGGTAGAAATTAAAGATCAAGTCCGACCAAAAGCTAAGACGTGCACAGAGGAGAACAGGAAGAGAGCTGAAGGGAGTGTCAGGAAAGAGCTTGAAGGTTTTGTGCGCACGGAGAGATTTAAATGGAAAGATCAATTCTACACCCCACAAAGAGTTTGACCTTAAAAAGGGGAAACATTAATTGGTATTAAATATTGATAAGTACAATTCTCACGGTCCTTTATTATAAAGTGACTAGATCTCTTTTGATATGATTCTTTATCAGTAAAAACTTTTAAAAAGAAACCGACTTCACTGTTAACCTCTGGGAACTGAAATTACTTCTTATTTGGACATGTAAATCATATGATCAGAGCTGTCAGATAGCATGCTTTATCATGGCAAATTATTAATGCTCCAGCTGCTTCTGTAACAATAAAGATAGCAGTGCATTCATGGCACGAATTGTAAACAAACTGTTTAAATGAACCATGCAGAAGATGCAAAGTTGCTAAATGTATCGTTCACAATAAAATGATGGTGATGAAAAATTAGGTTAATTTGTTTTGATTTGATCTCCTGCAACCTCATTTAAAGAAGTAAATCACACCTTTAACAATAAGCTTCAGGGCACCATCAATGACCACAGTACACGTTTTTAACTTAAAGCTATATTGTGTAAGAATTTCTTCGCCAAAGTGGTGAAATTGTATATGACAACCAACTGAATATTACTTTCTAGCCCTTCCTCCTACGGTGGCCGAACCCGAAATTAGCTCTCTCCATCGTTTCCACGCAGCTGTTCTAGCCACTCCAATATTAACTTTGGTCTTGTTGCTTTGCCTGTCGCGTTGTCGTTTTAATTCTCGTTTTCACTTCCCTGGCGAGTAATCTCCCCCTGGCATTTGTCACAGTGCCACTGAGTGTAAAATGCAGAGGTATGTCCCTCTTTGGCTAATGTATTTTAAAGATGGAGGCGCTACATGGCTGCCGTCATTGGAGCGACTCGCTCGTATGTATTCTGAATGATTCTGAATGTCAGATTCTACGCTTACGAGAATACTTTGATTAGTTGGAGGAAGTAATTACACATGAATGAGCACATATTTGTGAAAGAACAAAGGGTTTTTTGCTAAGAATCAACTCAAAAAAGGACACAATGTAGGTTTAAAGGATGTTGAGGACTGTGTGACACACATAGACGCTGTGGTTCCTTCAGTACAGACAGCTGCTTCATCAGCTCCACCGTCGGCAGCTGCTTCTGGAGTGACCACTGTACACCTCTTGTTTCCTAACGTTTGCTTAGTCTACTTCCAGATTAGTCAACGTTATGATTTCACTAAGCAGGGGCGGGGCTAGAAGGGGGGGCAAGGGGTGAAAATGTTTATTGGTTTCGGTCATACAATTTGTTTAAAATGATAACAAGTGAAATTAATAATGAATATGATGTTTTTATTTGGCAGAATAACATTGTGTTGTTCTATCCTAAGCAGATTTTCTATGCTGTATTCTTATAAAATGTCCCCCAAAATGTCCAATGGTCCCCCGTCCCCCCCCCCCCCCCCCCCCCAATTGCCACCCCACTTAAAAAAACCTGGAATCGCTGTTATGGGTTGGTGTGTTTTCTTATTTTGGTAGTCTGTTTCGGTTCTGAATTTTGTTCTGTTTCCTGTTATATTTTGATAGTCTGGTTTTCTGTCTTGTCGTGTCCAAGGGGGTAAGCTTCCCCTCGGACCGCGAATCTCCAATGGCGCCATTTTGATGCTACAAAGCGATCACCCGCCGTTAGCATTCCATTGACTGCCATTCATTTTGACGTCACTTTGACAGAGAATAACTTTACATCTGAAGCGTTTAAAGACTCTATTTGTCCGTTGTTTATTTCTAAAGAAACACGACAATGTATAAAAGGCTCCATTACCTTGTAGCTCACGTTATGGCTCCGTAGCAGACGTTTTTATAAAAATAGGCTAACGATTGGGTCATAACCACGAGACTTACTGTCACATAGTAGAGGAATTACCGTATAGTACAGGAGAAGCTCTCAGGCAGTTTGGACTTCCATTAGCTGTTTAAGTGTAATTACTAATGTTAACTATCATGTTAGTGATCAGTAATTAGCCTGTTATCTCCTTACATATACCTACGCTCTCTGTCTCTGCTAGATTGGGAATGATTGAGATTTCTCTTGGCACAGCTACCAGAAGACTTCCAACTTTCAGACAGGTTGCTCACGTCACATCTACGTCGTCTCTCTCAGTTGGAGCTAAGCCCCGGTAGTGGATATAGTGAGAAGAAGGGAGGAACATATCAGGCTTTATCCCAGCAAACTACATATGTTGAGCCAGATTACAGCCAACTCTTTGACTCCTCCGCCCTCAAATTTGCAGCAAGATAGTTTTCTTGCCTTTAGACATTGATATCGCCACCGTGGCAGATCTGTTCTGCCATCTTTTCATCTATTCTTTTACCATCCAAACTGCATTTGAAATCTCCCTTATTTGTTGCATTTTGAGCTGCGAAGATAGCCCTTACCAATCTCTTACAATGTTACTTTATTTAAGGAGATGACCCCTCATTGCAACCTCAGTTTGAATCCTGCAGTCTAGTTGCGAAGCTTGGTAACTTTGTATGCACAGTTACATTTGTAATTAATTTTCATGTGGTATAATGTGTGTTATTAGGTTTTGGAAGATGCTGCAAATAATGTAGGGACAGATGCACCTACAGTCAGACTCAGAACAAGAGGCCTTCTCTCTGCTAGCTCCTCAACCACCATCTGTGCTGTAGGAGGGCAAAATATTAGAAACACCGCTCAGTGTATTGCAGATCGGTTCAATTCCCAACGCTAAATGTGACCTCAATAGACCTCTTTGTATCCTAGCTGCGGTCAGTGTGGAAACAGAAATGTAGAAATGTTTGAGTAACAAAACATCTACTCCACTGCCCAGAGATGATAAATCCTCCTTTGTTTTCATGGACCCACCTGGTGATGTCTCATGGAGTGAGCCATTGAAATCTTTGCAAGAGTCACTGCAGGAATTTCAATATGACCTCAAGTAACACTGAATAATATATTTATAGAGGTCAAAGGTCACAAGCAAGATATATTTTTTCGCCAATATGCCTGATGTCGAAGAAATTATTTGTTCCTTCTGGACACAGCTCCTTCCGCACCCAATTGGCAACCTGAAAAGTGGACCATCTTTATTGTACTTATAAGAACATTTATATTGTGCTTATAGATTTTGTGTGTATATATTTGATGTTTTATGTCCTGCTGAGTTCTGTGTGTGATGAGGGCAGACACTTGCATGCGTTGCTCCTAGCATTTTGTTTCTGTTCCTAAACAGTGCTATAGGGGAAGATCCAGATGCTGCAGGAAAGTATGAGGAATTGAGAGGACCTGAAACTGTGAAGGCCAGCCATTAGTAACCACCTGTACTAGACTGTAGCTTTAATGAAGATCCAGATGTGATGGAGACCAAGTGGCAGAGCATGGTGAACCATGTTCTGGACATCCATGAACACAGCACTCCTGCATTTCTCTGCTGTGCACATCCACCTCTGGTGGGAGAGAACACGGAGAAGCACTGCATTTCATTTTCTTAGTACCTGTAATGTAATGTAATCTAATGGAACAAGGAGTATCTGGAACCAGGTACAACCTAAGTGTACCGTGTGGGACTGAAAAAGATCAGACGTCTACAGTGCGCTGGTGCTTGTTTTATTTTGGTTTCAACCATAAAATGCTCTTGTGGTAAATCTTCAACCATGCCTTATCAGTGCACGTAATAAATGCACATGTAAGTTCTAGTAACATGTTAAGGATGTATTAATGTCATATACAATTGTTAATTGTAGCCCCATCAATGCTGCACACACAAAAATAATTTATAAATAGATATTCAAAATATTTAAATCATAACAGAATTCAAACAATAACATGGGCAATACAAAAGAACAAACTATAAAAATTGCACTAAAGGAAGAAATTTAAAGGAAAATAAATTTAATTTACAAGGAAAATATACAGTTATGTATGCAGTATATACATACACAATTATATGCAATATGTGTATTATCAGTATATGAGTGTTTGAAACTATAGAAAACTTTTGTGAACGTGGGAATAAGGGGAGTGCAAAAGGTAGTAGTATTAGGGGTGCATGATATATCGACTCAATAACGTTATCGCAATATCATGTTGCGCAATATTATATCGAAAGGGGTTGCAATATTTGCAATATTTTGTTTATTTTGTGGAGCGCTGCGTCCCGTCCGTTGGCTGTGTGGCTTAGTTGTGTTTGATTTAGAGCCCGCTTGAAACGCTGTAATTATCATGTTTCATTGGCCAGTTACCGTGCCACTTGCACACGTTAGTGCACGTCAGCGCACGGGTCCACTACGTGACAAACCCTATGTAGCGTACCACGTGTGTGCATATTTCGACAGACAGTGTAAGTGAAGAAATAGATAGAGACAACAAAATGGAACGAATCAGAGAAGCGAAAGAAAAGTTGTGTCCTGTTCTCTTTATATATTTTATACTGTACAACCAGTAGAACATGTCCTGTTCTGTAGACATGGTCCTTATTTATTTCTTCATGTTGTACCAGTCCAATATGACCGTCAGTTGAAATAAACCTTGTGTTGTAAGAAAACTTGTTTTATTTGTTATGAATCTACTTTGATGCGTTTTCCCATAATATTTGTAATTTTACATGTTTAAAAATATCAAAATTAATATCTATATCGCAATATTCATAATCGATATCACAATATTACATTTTATCAATATTGTGCAACCCTAAGTGGTATGTTAATGTGCAAAACCAGCATAACAGAAAGTTCCATATGCCATTTACTGTATATTATGGTGTGTGAAGTTGCTCTGTAGTCTGGTGGCAGAGCAGCGGACATCAGAATAAAACTGTCAACCATCTCACTGGTGGTATTTCACTCCCTCATCCTCCTCTTTCCATCCTCCTTCTTTGGGATGTACAGCACGTAAGTATTATGTGATGATGAAATAATAAGTATGACTAAAATGATTGCAGTCCAACACATCAGCCCAAACATCACTGATATAAATTGGGGGGGGGGGGGGGCACCTCTCACTATTCCATCCATCTTTTTTCTTCTGCTTATATAGGGCTTGGTCGCAGTGGCAGCCGACTAAGCAAGGTATTCCAGATGTGACAATAAAGTTTAATCATCCCCTCTAAAACAGTTCAAACTAAAATAAAAACATTATAAACTTCATGGTAGTATTTATTGCCGAGCTGTAGTATCAGATGAAATTAGTTTTAGCTTCAACTAGGAAGCAAGTTCTGTCAACGGCTAATATCACTCTTTAACCACAGAGTGGCAGCGTTGCTTTACTCTCAGTACAAGTAAACAACTTCACAACAGGGGTTGTAGCCAATTCCGTGGTCTGTCCCGGGACCATGGTCTCTGGCAGGGACCAGTAGTTACTGCCACTAGGGGCGCTAAAGACACTGGTCGCGACCAGCTCATCAGTGGTCGCGACCAGTTGCTCTGTGGCACAGACCAGTGGTCACAACCACTAGGGGCGCTAAAGACACTGGTCGTGACCAGCTCCTCAGTGGTCTGCCCTGTGGTCCCTGTGGTCTGTGAAGCGGCTTTAGTATTTTCTCCCCTTTCCTGTCGTTTTCGCAGCACTGTTGGCTGGATAAATGTCAGAGATCATAATCGTTTGTCTATAAAATACACTATATCAGATATATTATGATTATTATTGTTATTATTATTATTGATTATGAAGATCCGTGTGGTCAGGACCAGCTGGTCTCTGGCACAGACCAGTGGTCACAACCACTAGGGGCGCTAAAGACACTGGTCGCAACAGTCTATGGTCGCAACCAGTGGCACAGCGGTCATGACCAGCTTCTAACTGGCACAAATTAGTCCAGGCAAAGTAGCGTTTTACGACAGACTAATTGTAAAATAATTTTTTGCAGCTTAGATCATTTCTATGTGGTGTTCATAACAACATACTAAAAGTCCTAAGAAATCCTAGTTGAGGAAATATGTTAAATTCTCCTCAATCCGAGATGTGTGCCAATAAGGCCAGGCAATAATACACCCCAATGGGGCTATTTTTTTCCTTTACTCCTATCAAAATGAAACTTTACACAATGGAAGTATCCATGAAAAGTAAAAATGTTTGTATTACAAGTTTCTTTTGAAATTAATTTGAATATGCACATGAGCTCCACACTTATTGAATATGTCCTAATTTGCATAGGCAGAAACACCATTCATATGTATGACAAATACATTGGCCCAATCTTCATCCAATCGTCCTACTGCCAATGGGTGATGGCAATGCTGCTTTTAGACTGGCCTCTAACCTGAAAACTGCCTGGCTGAGAAAACTATCTCATGGCCTCAAGATAGTAACTCGTGGCTTCGAGAAAGTAACTCGTGGCTTCGAGAAAGTAACTCGTGGCTTCGAGAAAGTAACTCGTGGCCTCGAGAAAGTAACTCGTGGCCTCAAGATACTATCTCGTGGCCTGAAGATAGTAAAGTGTCCGACACATGGACCCTTTGTTATTAAACTGGACCCTGTAGTGTAGTGCAATACTTCACATTATGTGCAATATTCTCTGTTTTAATATTCAGTGTGCAATATAGTTTGCTGCAGTTCTGCTTCTATTTATTTACTAGTACTGTTCATCACAATTCTTTTAATACAGTAATGTAAATCTTGTAGGCTGCATATCCATAGTCCTTTATAATTCTTCATATTTTATAGCCTATATTTATACTTTTTAAAGCTGCTCCATTATGCATTCTTCTTTTATATACACTTATCTTGAGGCCACGAGATACTATCTTGAGGCCACGAGATAGTTATAATTAATTGTTTTGACCAGGGGGGCTCCGTAATAATCCCCACCAGTATAGTCTTCAGGGTCACGGAGGCACACAAGCCTCCCCACCACGACAAGGTAGCAACATGTAATCTCACCATGTTACTAATGACTAAGATGGCTACTCTGACTTTCTTCTGATGTTATCTGTGGGGGAATGTCATTAGGTAAGGATTGTTCGCAAATAAAAAAAAAAAGAATTTAGAAAGCAAATGGAGGCAAAATTGTGCAATCAATTCTTAAGGTCAATATACAGTGCCTTGCGAAAGTATTCGGCCCCCTTGAACTTTTCGACCTTTTGCCACATTTCAGGCTTCAAACATAAAGATATAAAACTGTAATTTTTTTGTGAAGAATCAACAACAAGTGGGACACAATCATGAAGTGGAACGAAATTTATTGGATATTTCAAACTGTTTTAACAGATAAAAAACTGAAAAATTGGGCGTGCAAAATGATTCAGCCCCTTTACTTTCAGTGCAGCAAACTCTCTCCAGAAGTTCAGTGAGGATCTCTGAATGATCCAATGTTGACCTAAATGACTAATGATGAAAAATAGAATCCACCTGTGTGTAATCAAGTCTCCGTATAAATGCACCTGCTCTGTGATAGTCTCAGAGGTCCGTTTAAAGAGCAGAGAGCATCATGAAGAACAAGGAACACACCAGGCAGGTCCCAGATACTGTTGTGGAGAAGTTTAAAGCCGAATTTGGATACAAAAAGATTTCCCAAGCTTTAAAACATCCCAAGGAGCACTGTGCAAGCCATAATATTGAAATGGAAGGAGTATCAGACCACTGCAAATCTACGAAGACCCGGCCGTCCCTCTAAACTTTCAGCTCATACAAGGAGAAGACTGATCAGAGATGCAGCCAAGAGGCCCATGATCACTCTGGATGAACTGCAGAGATCTACAGCTGAGGTGGGAGACTCTGTCCATAGGACAACAATCAGTCGTATACTGCACAAATCTGGCCTTTATGGAAGAGTGGCAAGAAGAAAGCCATTTCTTAAAGATATCCATAAAAAGTGTTGTTTAAAGTTTGCCACAAGCCACCTGGGAGACACACCAAACATGTGGAAGAAGGTGCTCTGGTCAGATGAAACCAAAATCAAACTTTTTTTGGCAACAATGCAAAACGTTATGTTTGACGTAAAAGCAACACAGCTCATCACCCTGAACACACCATCCCCACTGTCAAACATGGTGGTGGCAGCATCATGGTTTGGGCCTGCTTTTCTTCAGCAGGGACAGGGAAGATGGTTCAAATTGATGGGAAGATGGATGGAGCCAAATACAGGACCATTCTGGAAGAAAACCTGATGGAGTCTGCAAAAGACCTGAGACTGGGACGGAGATTTGTCTTCCAACAAGACAATGATCCAAAACATAAAGCAAAATTTACAATGGAATGGTTCACAAATAAACATATCCAGGTGTTAGAATGGCCAAGTCAAAGTCCAGACCTGAATCCAATCGAGAATCTGTGGAAAGAACTGAAAACTGCTGTTCACAAACGCTCTCCATCCAACCTCACTGAGCTCCAGCTGTTTTGCAAGGAGGAATGGGCAAAAATGTCAGTCTCTCGATGTGCAAAACTGATAGAGACATACCCCAAGAGACTTACAGCTGTAATCGCAGCAAAAGGTGGAGCTACAAAGTATTAACTTAAAGGGGCTGAATCATTTTGCACGCCCAATTTTTCAGTTTTTTATCTGTTAAAACAGTTTGAAATATCCAATAAATTTCGTTCCACTTCATGATTGTGTCCCACTTGTTGTTGATTCTTCACAAAAAATTACAGTTTTATATCTTTATGTTTGAAGTCTGAAATGTAGCAAAAGGTCAAAGTTCAAGGGGGCCGAATACTTTCGCAAGGCACTGTAAGTCTTTTTGTGGCAAGTGACCCAGGTAAGTGTGGCAAGTGACTTCAAATTTATCGTGTTTATGCATAGGTTAACTTACTGAATAGACATGAATGTGTGAGTTATTTGGCCCCTGTTTTTAATAAAAATGTTACTTTTCATGTATACTTTCACTGTGTGAGGTTTGATTGTGATAGGAGTAAAGGAAAAAATAAGCACATTGGGGTGTATTTTGGGCATATTCAATTAGTATATTGCTCATTTACATATTCAAATTAATTTTCAAAGAAACTTGTAATACAAAAATTTGTACTTATCATGGATACTTTCATTGTATAAAGTTGTATTTTGATAGGAGTAAAGGAAAAAAAATAGCCCCATTGGGGTGTATTGTTGTATGGCCTTACTGGCACACATCTTGGATTGATGAGAATTAAACATATTTCCTCAACTAGGATTTCTTAGGACTTTTAGTATGTTGTTCTGGACACATTATAGAAATTATCTATGCTGAAGAAAATTCTTTTACAATTAGTTGTATTTTTGGCTCCAAAATGAGTTACGTTGCCTGGACTCAAAGGGCACTAAAATGACCCGTCCTGACCACCTCCTCTGTGATCTGTTCTGTTGTTTGGACCAGTTGAGTGATCTGTGGAGTGTTTGTATTTATTTTTAATACAATTGTTCACGTTTCTCACTGTGTTAGTAGAAACGCCTAATGTGAGAAGCCATAATAGTTCGTTTATCCAATGTTATTGATCACTATTATTAATAGAAATAATAACAATTATTAAATTATTATTATTAGTCGTAGTTGTATGAGTAGTACAGAGGAGGTGGTCAGGACCAGTAATTTTAGTGCCCTTTGTGCCAGTTAGAAGCTGGTCATGACCGCTGTGCCACTGGTCGCGACCAGTGTCTTTAGCGCCCCTAGTGGTTGTGACCACTGGTCTGTGCCAGAGACCAGCTGGTCCTGACCACACGGATCTTCATAATCAATAATAATAATAACAATAATAATCATAATATATCTGATATAGTGTATTTTATAGACAAACGATTATGATCTCTGACATTTATCCAGCCAACAGTGCTGCGAAAACGACAGGAAAGGGGAGAAAATACTAAAGCCGCTTCACAGACCACAAGGACCACAGGGCAGACCACTGAGGAGCTGGTCACGACCAGTGTCTTTAGCGCCCCTAGTGGTTGTGACCACTGGTCTGTGCCAGACCACAGAATCGGCTACAACCCCCTCTCCAACTTCAACTCCATAATCAGTTTTTTTTCTACAGGCTTGACTTCTTTTAGTAGTCCACTATATCAAAGAGTTGACATCACACAGTTAGCAGGTTTAATCTGCCCCTAAATGGACTATTACGAGTTATCCATAAAACATCCCTGAATGTGATCAAAACAATCTTTCCCTTCCCCAGCATGCAGAGAGAGGAGGGGGGGGGGGGGGGGCTACTTCAGGTCACTGACCTCACGGCACCTGCCCCCTTTTTCTGTCAGAAGATCAAGGATGATATTCTGAAGAAGAATGTTTTTTTCTCAGAAGCCCTGAACCTTTTTGACCAGCTTTATTGTCTTTCAGAGGCTGTAGCGGGCTCCATTTTAAAACAAAATATATTAAATGTTAAAGATTATGTTAAATATATTGGTAACATATTAAACTAAAATACCTAAGAAATCCAGTAGTACAAACCATAAAACTGCCAGTACAGAGTTCCTGTTTGTAATTTCCCTGTCCATGCACGAAACCAGTAGTATAAAGGATCTTAAACGCATCATGCAACCTCCTCCGCAGCGTGTGGGGATGATCTGGAAAAGTGAGACTGTTTGCAACATGTGACGAGAGCACTGGAAGGCAGCACAAAAACAGGGCTTGGCGACTAGTGAACGCATGCGCGTTAGTCGCAATACAACCAAACTGTAAATGCAAACGACATCTTTTCATTGAAGACAGCAAAGGCTTCACGCTACTCTTCGGCTGTGGTAACTAGGCTTTTCTCATTCTAGTTAATGTCATAAGGCGTTTTCTCACATAGGACTAGGCTACTAAAACTATGTATCTCAGTAGCTTAGTTTAGCATTACATTACATTAACGGTCATAATGGACAACAAGGCTGTTTTGTGCCTCTTACTAAACATTGTTTTCAGATTTAACATTGCGAAATGTCATTAGTTTTCACCATTTGAGATGATTAGCACACGAAGAACAAACGCTGTCGCCCGTAGCTTCCGCCTCTATCTTTAGAGGAAATGAAAGGGAAAATGTCTTTCTGCTGATCTTTGTGACGCACTTATATTATGCGGAGGCCTAACGTTAATTTGTATTTTATTTATTTATTATTTGAAAACCTTAAAAATATGTTATACAGTGTTTTGAACAATTCGACATCGTACTTACAAAACGTATAAAAAAAATATAAATTTCCATCCAAAGAACATTAAAACCTTATTTAATGATAACAAATAAAATAAAACTCACTTAATGGTACATTAGGCACTTCAGGCCTAACGTTAAATACGCACGGAAAGCCGAAATACTTAAGTCTTTTTTTTTTCTTTTTTTTTTTAAAGAGATTACGATTCGGATTTATACAACTTCTATTCTATTTGGGAAAACATATAAGTGGTCATTTCCTGTAAATGTAGCATTCTTAAAATATGGCCTAATAAGTGCGCACAAATATTTTTAAATAAATAAAGTAATACATCATTCGGGACTTTGGGGATTTCATAGCAAATCGGCAGTTGCCACGAAAGTGAATGTAGGCTGGAGTGTTAGCTACATTTAAATAATTTATCAGATTTTCAGAAACAAAACTTCCATGTTTAATACAATTTCTACTACAAACTCGATTAACATTAAAATGAAGGCATTCAAAAAGTACTTTAATGAAAGCATTTGAAAATTATCTTTAAATTAGGTTTTGTTGTTGATCAAATTACGATGCCCTAAAATCATAAATAAACCATTATTAATGTGTACGGTGATTTATTATAATCACTTTAACAAGTGCTTTTAAAATTATACAATTAACTGTCTCACAGCTCAGTTGTCTTTTGTTTTTTTAGATAATTTTTTGGGCATTCTAGGCCTTTAATTCCACAAGACAGATGAAGACACGAAAGGGCCGCAGGTCGGAGTCGAAACCGCGGCCGATGAGTTGAGGCCTTTTTACAGTCGCCCGCTAATGTGACGTCGAAATGACGTAGATCTCGCTGGCGCACCAGGATTTAAAGTGCGTGACCAGATTTTTTTTCAGCGGCGCACGACAAATCGGAAACTTTTTCAAGTCCGTAGAAATAGCAAAGTCGGTAGCCTTTGCTCATAAGCGCCATCTCTGTTCAGGAGAAGACGGCAACTAGTGTCGCTACCACCACGCCCAAGTATAAATAGTTACGGCGCTCCCATGGCATCACATTGGCGCACGACAGGTCGGGTACGGCGAGTATACCGGACGCCTAATCGTCTATACATGTGCACCTGCTTTACCAACTGAGCTAACCCGGCCGCAGTCTTTTAATGTTTGCAGTTTTTGTGTCTTAAACTATTGAATTGACAAAAAAAAAATTCTGTTTTAGACATAAAAAGAGACTGAAAATGGCAGAAGATCCAATCTACGGAAAAGTAAGTAACACCTGTTGGTTAGCTATTATTTTATTTTCAGTGGCATGAGCTAAATAGAAATTCTAAATTCATTCATTTCTTCTTCGGTTAAATACTAAATAATGAAACAGAATATTTAATTGTCTCATTTGTTCACCATGTTAACATTTAATTCCACTATGTTTCAAATGGAAGTACAGTTTAAACGTTCTGACACATAGTAGAGACGGACAAAAATGGAAAAGGGTATGACATGCAATAAAGATCTATATGGGACTTATAAAGGGCTTTGTTGCCCACATTTAAACCATGGTCCAACAGTACTTGTACTTAAATGTATTTAACAGATTGACAGATAGGTTAGTTGTTTTTTATTGATGCAGTATATTGCCTAGTGTTTCCAAAATGGCCCAGGTTCTGTGACAATATTATTCCATTGTAGTATCAGAACATTCAGTGCTTGAGTAAAGGTTTTAAGTATTTTTCTGCCACTGCTTTTAACCATTCACATTTTTTCTTGCTGACAGAGATGCAGAATGGATGACGGTCCAGTGAAAAATAGCCAGTAAGAACCAGTTCTTTTTTCTGTTCAGTGAGGTTTAAATGAGCAATAACATACAACAAGAAAGATAAGGTCCATTCAGTAACTATTTTGAATACATGAAAGGAGTTTAAATTTAAAGCAATTAAGAGATGCTTCCAACATTACAATGAATAGCTAAATGTATACAAAGAAACTCATAACAGTCGCTGGCATCGCTGGGCTGCTCAGTTATGGAGCCGATGGTTGGCATGGATATGCAGGGGCACACGGTTGTGGAGATGATGTTGGTGATAAACGGGACTGTTAAAAGGCTGCTTTTCTCCCTTTTCACTAGCCTCTGTTCCCAAAAGTAACAATGTTTTGTGTCTGCTTAATCTTTAATTTCAGTATAATGTTTATTTGCTACTTTGTCATTTGACATAGACCTGTTTAGGAAGTTTTGTGGTTCATAGTATTTTTGCTATTAAGGGCTTTCCGACCGGAGGGATTTTTGCAGTTCTTAGAACTAAACGTTCCTAGAACACTTTTTTCGTCGTGTTCCAATGTGTTCCAATTTTTAAGTTCCTCTGGCCGCAGTAGAGTACTTTTTTAGCTCCTACTTCAGAGCAGGGTCTTTCCCTTTTCCTAGGTGGACTTGATTGGTCGAACTTATAAGTCACGCCCACTGCCAACTCGGAACTTGCAGACAGAGCAACAACCAACAACGGGACATTTTTAACAATTTTCACCATCTTATTCATCATTAAATTCACTTCTGACAACGTTTTAGGCGAGAAATTAACTGTTTAGATTTCGAATATAGGCAGTCTTGCGAAAATTGATGCCGAATTGACAATTTGCTTCAAAGTTTTCGGAGTTGAGAAGGTCCATGAAGTGAGGAGACAGCCAGCAAGCGCCTGCCCCGGCCTTTAGCTCGTCGCTGGGCCAGTCATGCTCAGAGACCCCACTGTAAGCTGGAGGTCTCTCAGACCGGTCTCGTAAATAAGAGGCTTTTATTTCGCCGTTGACGGTTCGTTTGTTTAAATATCACAACACATGTCCATCATAAGATTAACGGGAACCTGTGGTTAACTGTCTTTTTGGAGTTAAACTCCAGAAGCGTGTCCTGCGGCTCACCGGCCGTCACACACGCACACACACACACATGTCCACAGCGCAGCAGGCAGAGGCGGGGTCTGTTCAGAGTACCAGTCCCTATGGCCACTTGGCCAGTGGGAATGCAAACGGAAAAAATTATTTTGGGGGAGAGTAGTTCTTAGAACTGCTTAGAAGTGTACTTTTCCTCTAAAAAGTACAAGTACTATCCGGTCGGAAAGCACCTATGGTTCTCCCTGTTATGTGGGGCGGAAAGGCTGATTTATGGTGCTGCGGAGGCTCCACACAGAGCTTTCGCCGTAGCCTACTTGAGTGGCCTGAAATTTATACTTGTGCGTTAGTGTTTGTCGACCTCTTTAAGAGAATAGCAGGGCTGGCCTGTGTGGGGAGAGTGTGTGGTAGAGCAAGTGAGAGAGTGACGGGGATTAGGTTTGGAGTGAGTACTGACTCTTGAGGCATAGAGAGAAACAAAGTGTCTCCCCTGTGTTTTCTGACCACGGTTGGAAATCTGTAGCAGGAAAAGTTAACCCTCCTTGATTTTATGTTTATGGAGAAGGAGAACCCTGAAATGAGTCGGGGGGGAAATGCAACGCTACCAAGCCACGGCCGAGCGGCGTGCATCGCTGCAACATGTTGTTAAATTTTTTGAGAGTTGCATGTCTACAGCGTAGGGTCGGTATCGCCACGTACCTACGTCTAACCCACGGTGTTGATTTAACAGGTGTCAGTGGCTGGTACCACTGAAAAATGGCAAGATGATAGCTGGGTAGATGCAGCAGCCCAGTGCTCTTCAAGCTACAGCTACTTTGTGTTTATTGGGTCCTTTTTGTGTGTTTTTGGACGTACATTATCAGCAGCATATGTACAGTACAGCAGAGCTGCTAAAGGTTGCAGACAACAACCTCTGCACTACGGACAATAATAACTGGACAAGATGTGACTACGGGTTTCTTTCACACAGCTTGGACCACTGTGCGATAATAATAACAGAGAGTCGACAGGATCAGTACATCCCGGACGCTGCTATTGAGCTAGCGAGCCGCGCTGTCTTCAGGGTGGACAAGACTATTGTCTCCAGTATGTTGTTACATTAACACAACAGCTGGTGTGTGAATGCTGCAGTCAAAGACACTTACTGCTCTCCGAATATTGAGTACCTGATGTTACAGCGCAGACCTTACTACTTGCCCAGGGAGTTTACATCAGTCTTTATAACAGCTGTTTATGTACCACATCGCTCCATTTGGCAGCAGCTGGTGGCACAACCAGACAGTATTGTTATAGCAGCAGGGGACTTGAATCATGCCAACTTGAAGTCAGTTCTGCCAAGATTCCACAGATATGTAAACTTCCCGACAAGAGAAAAGAACACTTTAGATCAGGTCTACAAAGCCAGCACTCTGCCACATCTGGGACTCTCAGATCACCTGTCTCCATCCTTGATCCCTGCATCCAAACCACTCAGCTGTAAACAGAGACCATCCATGACGTATGGACTGAGGAAGCCACTGCAGCCCTGCTTCGAAGACACAGACTGGCGAGTTTTTGCTAGAGGGACAAACATCAGCTGTTCATATATATATATAAACTTTTGCCCTGAGAGTGTTTCGGAGGAAAAAACTATTAAAAGTGTTTCCTAACCAAAAACCATGGTTCAGCAGCAAGGTGACGACCGTGCTGAGAACAAGAGACACTGCGTTGAAGTCTGGGGACCTGCAGGCCTACAGAGAGGCACAGTGAAGCCTGAGGAGGGGCATCAGTGAGGTCAAACGCAGGTACGGACAGCGCATAGAGCAATAATTCCAGATGCATGTAGTGGGGGATAAAGACTTCCACTGGCCATGAGGACAGCACACTGCCAGGCAGTTTTATTTTATATTTTTATCAATTATTTTCTATTTAAATTTTCTATTTCTGTTTGTTGTTATTTAAACTGTCATATTAAGAGCTGGTAAACTGTGTTTCGTTGTTGTGAAACAATGACAATAAAGATATATTCTATTCCATTCACTGCGGGAGAGAATCTGATGAGGAGCCCATACCGGTGAGAGTCGTGGCTGATCGAGGAAATGCGTTGCCAGACAAATGCCTGTGATAACTCCTGCTTCATTGGATGGGGAAAGGGAAAATCACATGGAGAACACTTGCTGTCCCAAAATGCTTAAGAACAAGCCCAATGAATTTAACAGCTATTGGGGCAGATTCCACCAAACAGGAGCATGGATCTGGACAGCACTCTCAAACGACTATCTCCAGAAGATTAGTGAGTAAACTTCACCAAATCTTCCCAACTGTGAATCCCAAATCAAATTCATACGGGACAGGGATACTAAACAGAATGGAATATTCGGTGTGTGTTGGAGTCATTTCAATGGTGACCAGTGTGTGACACTGTGGATAGCCATAGTTAAGTGTGGTGGCGAAGTCTACAGTTTTTGACCATGAGTCGGTGTAGAGTTAGTGTGTTTTATTATGAGAGATGTACTGTACTTTTGTTATAAGGTACAAAATAAACAGATTTACATATTTAACTTCAAGTTTTGGCTTTTAGACAATTATTTAGGGACAATAAAGGATCCCAAGAGCCTTTGAAGCACGCCATCTACACTGGAGCCACGTGTACTTTAATGACCAAGGCAAAGGTGCGTCAGCAGTGAGCGTCTTAATGTTCGCAGTTTACTTCCTAAACAGGATGAAATAAAAACACTGTTACTGTTAGTCAAATCTACACTTTTTGTGCCTCAGTGAAACTGCTCCATTGCAGGATAATTTATTTGATGTTGCTGGGTATAAATGCTATGGAAAAGACAGAAAAACTGTTAGAGGAGGAGGAGTCTTAATTTACATTTGAAAATTCCATTAAATGTACAGAAATTGCATTGGATTAGGTTGTGCAAATTGAATACTTTCATGTTAAGTGGACAGTAAAAGCTCTTTTGTGCTATTAAGACCTGGAAAGAGGACAGACTACACTTCCACACAGGAGCGAGAACTCATTCAAGGACAGCATTTGCAGGATAAAGCAGGGGCACATTTAATCTCAAAATGGTGTGCACCGTTTGGCTACAGTTTCCTGGTTGAACAACATGTTTCCTCAGAATGGTGTGCAACAGGCTTTCAGTTATGTTTTCTCTCATTTGGTGGGTGTGTCCAAAGTTTAAAGGCAGACAACAGGGTGTTCAACGCACCCGTTTCCATTTAAAAAAAAAAAAAAACAACAAAAAAAACAAATGTTGCTATGTTTTTTTTGGGGGGGCTGAACATGGCCCAGTTCACAACATATGATGTAAGAACATGTGACCGTCTCCTGGAGACTGAAGACTGAGACGTGTGGCGTACAGACAGGAGCCAGGAACCAAAGCAACACACGGCCCTTTGGGAAAGGAGAGGAAATAAAGAAAGTGATAAGATCCCAAGATGGCTGACGGTTTAGTGCAGGACATTGGCACTGAAAAAGTGAAATTAGGAGAGACAGTAGCAGACCGTGTGCCAATGGCTGTTGAAAACCTTTTTTTAGGTTGAAACGGGAAATAAGGGACTGAAGCACACTGATTGACTAGCAGCCTTTAATTGCGCAAACAATTAAACAATTAATTATTTTTTTCTATCTTTCAGGTTAGCAGGTCAGCTTGAGGTACTTAATTTCCCACAGTGTAACGGCAAGACAGGTAAGATAATATTATTATATTATTCCTAAGAGACATTGTTGTGCAGTAGTTGCAGTACAAAGTAGAAAATGTGCAATTTATAGAGAAGACTACACACATCTTTGCCTCACATCATAAAACCTTGCTGTAAGTATTTTCCATATTCAAACAGACTCCTCTTGTCCGGCATGTGCTGTAGGTGCAGTGTACCTGACAAGGGTGTCGAGCCTTGTGTCCGAGAATAGACACAACACAGTACCCTTAAAGAATCCAGCTGGCGCCACATGGACGATAGGAAACCTGGATGACACCATTTACTCAGGGGAAGATGACGAGGTGAACGGGTGGAGTAATTTCTACCTTCCTAAACCAGTAAACATGCAGGTTATAGGTGTAGTGGAGGGAACCTCTTGCCCGTGTGAGCAGCTGGTTTTGATGACCTGTGAGGACAGACAGGTGTATGCCTACGATGGAGAAGGGGAGGAGCTGCATTTGGTGGCTTCAAGTCTGGATCAGCTACTTAACGCGGGAATGGAGTATCCAGCAGCCAAGACCTATTACGATGGGGAGGCCTTCAAAGATATGGTGAGCAGTTACAGTTAAGCTTGTGGGAACAAAGAAGGCTTTGTGATTGTTGACCCTGATGATTGATCACCTGTGAGCACTGATAACATGTTTGATATTGTCTGTTGTGTGTAGACCGAGGAGGACTGGGCAGAGGTGAGGAAGGGCGATGTGGGGAGGAGGCTGGACGAAGAGCATCATAAACTGGTGATGTCAGAAACGTCCAGATTCCTGGACAATCTCAAATTCTCCATCTTAGTGTAGTACATGCACGTTTGTGGCTGCAGGCTAAAACATTTCAAATTTGAACTCTCAAAAAGATGTGTTGGAGTACAACTTTGTGGTAAAGGTTCGTTCCAAGACCTTCGTAAAGACAATGGTAGATCTGAAAGAGTGAGGGGACGGGACATCCTACTTGAAGTTGGTCTGACTGGCACGGCGTGGTTTTTCCGAGTGGTCATCTGTAATGCTGGGCCCAAAACAGCACAGAGATCCAACAGGACAGCTCCAGGAAGTCGGAATGGGCTCAGGCCACTTGTCCTCATTTGCCCTTAAGCATTAATGCTTGGGGTGCTGTGCTGCGACAAACATCATTGTGTATGTGTCACATGTGTAAAACATTTATAAATAAACTACAAATTTTTTCTACCCTGGTTGTTTTTTCTACATTGTTTTTAACCAACAGGTCCTTTATTAATAAAAACGGATCTGATTTATTGATTCATTAACTAATGACTCAGAAGTTCAATCTAATCACAAAGTTGATGACTGCGCACAGACTGATGGATTGAAGGAAAAACCTGAATGAATCGGTGGACAGATGTGTTGGATGCGATGCTTTCCTGGGTACAATAAGGGGTCAGTGAGTGGTTTTATGAAAATATATGTAAATCATATATCATGGCCTTCAGTCACCTCAATCCAACTTAACCAGTGGTTCCCCTAGATTGATCCACATTAGGTCACAGATCCTGATTTGATAATATTTTACTTCAGGGACCTCCATCTGAAAAGATTTTGGTTGTTAAAACTGATTAAGACCAGAATTCTATAGTTGTCAACTACAGTTGTGGAAATAACCGTGGAGGAAGTGACACCTACAAATGTATGATGTCTTATGACTCTTACTCACATTTGGCTCACTTTCATTGTGTGTGTGTGTGTGTGTGTGTGTGTGTGTGTGTGTGTGTGTGTGTGTGTGTGTGTGTTTGTGTTCTCATTTATGAATCAGAAGCCTTGAAAACCACACAAAATATTCTTTGGAAAAGCTTACATCATACACTGTGCTGAGTTACTGTATTAACCTGAATTATAATCAATACATTTGACCCCAAGGTTAAATTACGTTTTTATTTCTGCTTTCATTTTAGTTCACCAACGTTTTTAAGGTGTAAGCACCACTCTGAAGTATACATCCTGTGTGCACATCCTGTCACAGAGGAAAGTCTCTTGCTAATAAAGTGTTGCTACAGCTTTGTTGTTCCATTGCTTAAACATTTCACAGTTTCTGCATTCAGCACAAATGTTTCAAAGTAGATGATGTGTTAGTGCTCCTTGACCTTGAATTCTACAAGTTGTTAGATATATATATATATATATATATATATATATATATATATATATATATATATATATATATATATATATCTGTCTATATTAGGGAATAGCCCTAATATTCAGAACTGGTTCAGACCCCCCATCTCCCCTTCCTTCACCCTCATACAGCTTTGTAGAAACTTGATAAGGATGCTGCCCTCCCAAAAGTCTTGTGCGTTTCTCTTAGACCCTCCTGATGAACTGAACCTTCTTTGCGCAAAGAATAAATACTTGAAACACTTTGTTGACTGAAGCTTTAGTTCAGATCTCACCTTATGAATTAGAATTTCCACCACATGATGTAAACAGGTTTTAATACAACTTTAGAGTTCAGCATCCGACATTTGGGCCTGTGCCCTTCATGTGTTTGTGCTGGCACTCCTATACAGGTACTATACAGACTTTTCTGTACCATGACATTCTACTAGAACAATAGATGTAATGGATGCTGTGTAGTATTCATATCTTCGTATAACTATCATGCCAATCATGTCACGGAAGCTTGGTGTGGTAGTTGTGGTGAATCAGGGGGCAGGGCTTCATTTGCTTCTTTCTGTTTCATTTACTTGTGATCTAGAATGGTAAGTGGCTACTTTTAGGTACTTTTCTTTGCCTATGCTTGACATCATTACGATTAAATTTCGACATAACATTTATTTGTGTTATCAGAGAAATGTGTAATTGTTGTAATGTGTTGTCTTTTTTTCCGGATGGCTTCAGGCTGCTGCACACCAGAGGTAAGTCCGCTGATTTACCCAACCAACCACAACTTGTTACTGGCACTCTGCCTTTTAATTCCCTAAAAACAAGTAGGTCACACTTTATAATAATGGTACATCATTGATCATGAATTCATACAAGATTCCATGCATGAAAAAGCATGAACCAATCAACCAATCAATAATTGGTGACTAAACATTACTTCTTCATGACATCATGTTTGTGTCCCTTCAAACAAAGTGCTGACCTGGTCCATCTTTAACCTTGATAAATACGATATGATTAATGGCATCAAAATGTAATGTATTGAGAATTAAAGGAGTGGGCTGGCAAAATTATACCGAGGTCACTACATTTACACAAAGAACAGTATACTGCAGATGCATTTGTATAGTGGCTTTATTCACAATACCATAAGGCTTGCTTGCATGCTCACTCAAGTAGGATATTTATGAATTTTACTTTTTACTAACTTCTTAGTGTCTGAACACCAGAGATGTCTTTTTGACAATTTTTATCATTTGAGGGGTCACAAAGATGATTGCTGCATTATCCACCATTAATCATATCTTATTTATCAATGTTAAACATGGACCAGGTCAGCACTTTATTTGAATGGCCACAAACATGAAGTAATGAGGAAGCAATGTTTAGTTAATCATGATTACAACACTAAAATTCAGTTTCTTTGGCCTGTCACTTTAACTACAGATTTGCCTATGAAGAAGATATGAACAGCATTAATAAATCAGAAATCATGATGATTGAAAAACCTTAATTGCCTTATTGATGCAGTAATTAATGTAATGTTCCTTCATTAAGTCATGCATGTGATAATATTAATCCTTGTACATGCTTTTTTCATGATAATGCATGTACCATTATTATAAAGTGTTACCAACAATTAATGTTTATTATTTTAGGGAAGAACGTCTGAAAAAGGAAAACCCTTTCAGAATCAATGCTTTTATGCTTATCGAGAATATGTTGGACCTGAGTTACCCCCCTTCAAAATATACTGCAGGGTTAATGGATGAGGTATGTCTGATGAGAACTGTTATACACTTTTAATATGTTCTGTTTTTGGACACAATGCATGGCCCTGGCATAGTGTGTTTTGGTTTCTTAAAAAAGAAAATAACACCTGTTTGAATGTGTTTTGACTTTACAGTTTCTTCACAGCATTTTCTTTTTGGGAAAGATCAACATGCCACCATTTTCCCCAGAAGTTATTGTGAGTGATGATGAGAAGCTTAATGCGTTGAAGGGCCGCTACCCTCAGCCTTTTGAATTCTATTCCTCTCAACTACCCAGGCGGAGTCCATTTTCATGTGTGCTGGACATGGTAAGATTGTAGTTTGTCAAACGATAACACAGTTCTTCGTTTTAAAGTTGTATAGAATTGATACTTCACCTAAACGTCCTCAAATACTACAGTTTGTGATAAACGTACATTCACAAACGCAAAGCTAGACTCAGTAATTGATTGGATGTGTCTGTGGAAATAACAGCAACTTGATAATATTTATGATTGCTCGCAGATTGTCCACATGACTAGAGACACTCATCAAGGGAAAATACAAGAAGAAGAGATTGAAAAAGAAATAATAAAGAGGCTGCAATATATCATCCATCCACTGAAGGAGGATAAAAAAAGAAATAAAAAAAAGCCACTGGTCTCCTCCACCATCTGTGTCTCTCACAGCACCGAGACCCCAAATGCAGTCAGGTACTATGGAGTCTCCATGTCCACTTCTGGCCCTAATCCTGGGAAAATCCTGATTGCTGCATCCTGTTTTAGCAGCTGGGACAGTTATGTAGCTGGTGCAGTGATGACCTACTATCCAGATAACGTCAAGAAGGAATATTGTGATGGAACCATCGTACTTCCAGAGCAGCATGTCAGGTGCCAGGCGTTTAACCTCTTTAACGAAAGAGAAAAGCCCCCTTGTAGATCATGCAGGAATTTGTTTGGTTTGACAACAAATGACAAAAAGGAATGGCCCTATGGCAACTGTGCAGAAGCTGAAAGTGTGAGCAAGTTGCTTAGAAATGTTGAAGAAGTTAGAAAGCAAGCAGCCCCATCATCTGAGACGTGCACAGAGGAGAACAGGCAGAAGGCTGCAGAGAGTGTCAGGACAGAGCTTGAAGGTTTTGTGCGCACAGAGAGATTTAAATGGAAAGGTCAATTCTACACCCCACAAGGAATTTGATCTTATAAAGGGGAAACAATTGAATGAATTGAAGTTAGGGTTAGGTTTGATCAATTAAGGTTTGATTGATTAAAGTTGATCAATCAATCAATTTTGTTTGTCACATGAATCGGAGATACAATATGATGTATTGATGTATGTATGTATTGATCATTCACAATAAAATTATAGTGATGTAAAGTCATGTTCATAATCATTTTTTTTCTCCTGCAACCTTTGCCAGTATATAGAGAGGGGATAATTGATTCAAATCAACATGATTGGGTGAAACATGTTTAGATGACGTTCAGGCAGTGTAACAGAGGGAGGGGAGCTGAGACTGACTGCTCTGTATTGTACGATGGAGTGAGAGAAAAAGTCATCATTACAATATTTGAACATTTTAGTTCAAAAATCCAGCCAGTTCTAGCTAAACCACCATTTTCTCATCACACTCTGAATTAAATCTGACTTTAATCAAATGAGTGTGCAGTGAGAAGAATATATTATATCTTTTGTAATAGAATATATTACAAAAGAGAGAGTAACACAAAGGAAAATCACAAGAGTGGTAAATATATCACAGCACTAGTCTATTTATGCTGATACAGATGTGTGGGAGCTGTGACGGAATTGTGTGTATCAAAGTAGATGCAATGAATGAGACAATTATAAAAAATGTAACGTAGCATCTTGTGTGTGTGTGTGTGTGTGTGTGTGTGTGTGTGTGTATCAAAATGAAGGCTAAGTTCAAAGATGGGTGTGGTGGTAGACGACATCACATCACCCCAATCCTGGCTTCGCTCCACTGTCTCCCTGTTCATTTTACTGATCACTTTTAAAGCTCTTCTGGGTCTGGCTCCTAGCAACATAGCAGAGATGTTAACCCCATATGAGCCAGCATGCAGCCTTAGATCCTCGGTTGGGGCCCTTCTGGCTGTTCCAAAGTCGAGGCTTAAATCTAAAGGTGGCCGTGGAACGATCTGCCTGAGGGGATAAGGCTCGAAATAACTCTTTTAAATCACTTTATAGTAATAAAATAATAATATGCTTATTTTGTCTTCTCACCCCTATGTTTGCGTGTTTTGTCTTCTTGTTTTTATGAACCCAATTTTGTCTTGCTATTGTTTGGCCCCACTGTTGTTTTACTGACCTCTGCTTTCGCCTTGCTTTGTCTTTCAAAGCACTTTGTAAACTCTGATTTTAAAGATGCTATAAATAAAGTTATTATATTACTATTAGTATCATCATAAATACTGTACTTAACGTTAACAGGAAATCATACAATATGTACAGTATAACTGTAGCTTTGGAAAGCTACGGCTTATTTAACTTCACAAAATACGCATCAAAATGTGTTTCTTTTTTTAACACTTTTTTTGTTTTTGTGGAGCTGTTTCATCACCACCCATAATTTATTACATTTATAAAAAAAATTCAGCTGGGAGCTGTTCCTCTTTTTCCTTTGTGCATTGCACTGTGGGAGAATAGTGTGCATCAATATTTTTGACCAACCTGTTGCACACTCCTCTCATGCAACTCACAGCAAGAGCCTGCTCAGACATGCTAACAATATCTCTTCTGACTCCTCGCATGTTTTAAACGGAGAATCCCAATTCCAACAGTCGATTTAGAATCCATCCATTTAAAGAGAGAAGTCTTTTATACATCAGTCCATCCTGTTGCTAAGCCCACATCAGCATGCTGAGCTAACTGAACTCTGAATCCAGGGGATATAGTGTGATACTTGTCATGACTGTTTGATGTGTTTTTGTAAATTCATTTGAATATCTAAGGATTCAAAATGAATTTCATTGTAAACTGACAATAAAGTTACATCTTATCATATCGTATCAACAGCACACACAAATTACCATTTTTAGTGTGCATGGTGTCTGGTTTGGTTAGTCTCGCTGCTCTCGCATAGCCAGACCTTCCTCCACAGCGCTGCGAAGGAGGGTTCGGCTTATCCACACAGCATTCTGGGATGGGAGAAAAACATGCTCCGGTTTATTGGCATGTCTTTAACCCAATCACAATAGTCTTGGGCGGCGCTAAACACCGGGCAGAGCCACGGTGCCTCTGCAAAATAGCCTCGGGAAGGAACTTGTTTTGGGGAAACATGTATACATTCAAAAATTGTTTTAGTCGTGCAACAGAAAATTCAGATTGGACAGATAGTCTAGCTAGCTGTCTGGATTTACCCTGCAGAGTCGTGGATATAGACCATAGATTAGGTTTAAGTTAACCCTATTTTCTCACTTTTCCAGTGTAAACAAACTGTATGTAAATAGTTTATTTTAATACATTATTTTCACTTTTGCTTCGAACCATGTGTTCTTCCCCCTTTGTCTGGACCTTGAGCCAGCTCATCAGGGTTGAGTTTGTTGTGACAAATACTGCATTTAGCAACGTACTTGCTGCTGTTCAGTGGCATCATTCCTATTCGCACTAAATCATACAGCTGCACTGTCATTTCCACAAGAGAACGATCAATCTGTAACCATACAGCTTTTATATTCAGAGAGCCACACCAGTTGACTCAGCAGTTAAGCATCTCAAATTTCCTTTGTCCATTGTCTGAAATTGTTGAACACCGGAAATAATTGCTTTCAAGACAAAGCTGTGCACCTCACCCCATGCCCAAGAACAAATTACAACGTTGCCAAAGAACAAAACAACAAGATAAAACGGTAAACACCTACAGTTAATGGGTTAACCTGAGAGCAATAGATCTAAGTTTGATTCAAATAAAGTGCATATAGCATAGTCAAACGTCAAAAGCCCTGTAATCATAAAGTAACATTTCCAGTGTATATATACTGCATGGTGCAGCATAGAGAAACATATTGTAAGTTATCTATACTCAATTAGTAAACAAAATCACACTTAAAATAATATATGTAATAATATGTACTTTGTTGATCCTCAGTGGGCAAATCAGGTATTGCAGCAGCACAAAGACAAATAAGTACAGATAAATAGAGAAGTACAAATAAAAATGGAAATAAGAGGTATATTCAGCTAGTGTAATTGCAGAAATAATAAGAAAGAAATGAACTATAAAAGAGCAACTTAAGACAAAGTTAAAGTGACACAGTATGATAGATCAATAAATAAATAGTATGGCGTACACCAGAGTAGTATATAAGTATAAGGTATAAGATATAGTATAAGGTGCAATCTACTACTAGTAGTAGTAGTAGTAGTAGTAGTAATAGTAATAATATAATACTGTAATAATACAATATATAATATAATAGCCAGTGAGTATGAAGAAAAAATCCAAGGAACTTGTCTTCAGAAAAAAGGGGAAATGCTTTTAATACTTTGTACATCTGGCACATTCTAACTAGAATAAGGTTTAAAAACACCACTTAGGGTGCCTGGGTAGCTCACCTGGTATACAGAGACTCAGTCCTTGCCGCACTGGCCGCGTGTTCAGTTCCAACCTGTGGCCCTTTTCTGTATGGCATTCCCCCTCTCTCTCCCCTTTTGTGTCTAAGCTGTCCTATCAAATAAAGGCCTATAAATGCCAAAAAATAATCTTAAAAATAAATAAAAATAAATACTTCACTTCAACACGTTTCAGCGTTCGGCATTTATATTGTATACTGTACAGTACAGCAGTATAAAATAGAATTTTAAATGCAACATGGTATACTGTATATCATGTACTGGTATATAATATAATACAATGTAGCATATAGTATTCATATTGATATTAATAATAATAAAGTATAGTATAGTATGAAATAAATAGTATATACAGCCCATCAGAGAGTTAGTGGGATATGGAGAGTGATGAGAGTTCTGACTGTAGCAGATATAAGAATTCAAAAAACATGGTGTTGAATGTGAGGTGTGGGCTGGAGCAAAGTATCTTCATTAGCACAATGTGACCAAATATGTCCAGAGACAGCAAAATGACTTCAAGCTTTTCATGCACATGAAATATAGTCATAATAAACTTCACTCTTCTCGTTTATAACATAACCTTAACATTAAACATGACCCGAAGATTAACACTGAAACTCAGTTTGACAGGTGATTTCACATTGTCTTTTTCCTCCTGACGGCTGTCTCAGTGGCAGAGAGGCACCACTAGATGGCAGCACAACCATGTTCTTTTAAAATCTCCTTTGCGCTCATAATAAAATCATAATTTCACTATATTTTATAGATTAGATTTTATTTTAAATGTTTAATATAACAGTAGAATACAGAGACTTGAAGCCAGTAGTAGACTAATCACATTCTCACATTCTCTGGTACAGACTTTACTGTAATTTGGAAATGGAGTAAGCTATGACTACACTGTCCTGGCTGTTTTGTTTTGATCCTCTGGCTTCTTCTGTCACCTTCACCTCTGACATGCCAGACTGCTGCTTTCACACCAAACAATGTCAGGAAGCATGCTGTGACCCGCATAGTCATTTCCCATCTTTTAAAGGAAAGACAGGGATCAAAGTGCAACGGGAAGAACAAATAATTCACATTCACCTGTCATCAGGTATTACCTTCGGCCTATTCAGTGCTAGGATAATTACACTTCAAATTAATTCATTCACCGAAAGCACTGCTGCAGTGCAAACAAAATAAAATACTGTTGCAGATGTATACAGATTGTTTTGATTGTAATCAGGGAAATCCAACTCTGGACACATTCATATTTTATTAACTTGCCTTATATATGCCAAATATCGTCAAACTAATTTGATATTACTTGTTATTACTTGTGTGTTCATTTTTGCCATTCTGAATCAGAAGTCTTGAGAACCAAACAAAATGTCATTCTTCAGGAAATGTTTGATGAGTGATGGGGACTTTGGGTTTTATTTCCAACTGCTACGTCACAGATGCTTTGTCTGGCTTTTCCTGTGGCCCCTCTCCAATAACATGTTTGTTTTCAGATCTATATTTGTGTAGCCAACTGCTACCGGTGAGGGAAATCCTGTATGACCTCTCAGACGGTTCTGATGAAAACACTGGCACTTCGTGACGTCCAAGAGACGGAATGTTAATTTTTCTTTAAACCTTACGTAATTCACTGCTCTAATCTTTGTTTGAACAGGCAATCCTCGGCGCTAACCTGGAACCGAATGCCTTGGTAGGACTCTCAAATGTTCTTCACTATGAGAGCGCCCACATTGAGTATGCACACAGTTGATGAATGCTGCATCACACTTGCGTGCACACACAAACACACACAGATGGTTGCAGTTAGACTGTAATATTTTCACTGAAGTTGCCCTTGGTGTTTCATGTCAGGAAAATCTGAGTCATGTTTGTTTGACAGATCATCTCTGATCTAATGTACGTTTGGTTGAACCACCCTACAATGCATTAAAACATGTTTTTAAGTAAAACAGATGCTCAGATAGTTAACAAACATCGTCATCACTCCACTATAAGAGGTTGCACTTGCAGTATGATTAACTGTCCAATACCCACTCATTCTCAAACAAACAAACAAACTATTTTCTCTTGAGTTCGGTTATTAATTTACCCAGCACAACATCTGTGGTTGCTATTTTAGCATGCCTACACGTGCACATCCTTTCCATATACCATCACAACACACAGTAGCCTAACTGATCCATGGAAGTTTTGGTGTTTGGCTGGAAAGGCTCACTTGAAGATATACACATGCTAACAAGATAACAGCGCTAAAGTACCTTTATTAGCGGCCATATTTGCAACTTTTACTGTAGCACAAAGAATGACAGATCTTTATTACATTGGGACCACAAGCATAAGGAAACAGGAACATTTACCCAGTAGCCAGCTGCTCTTTTTTCTATTAGCTGGTTGTTTCCTCTGGTTTATCTGTGAGCGAGCAGCGCTGCTAGCATTAGACATAGCACCAGAAGAACAGTCAGAGATCACATTTAATGCAGTCTGTATCCACCACAGGTAGATGCTAGATCGGATCGGCTAGACGTGTCAACGTTAAAGGATGTGCCTTGTGGCCCACCTTATTCTGCCTCTGAATGGCTTACCCAAGTATTCTTACCCTAACCTTAACAAATCCCCACTCCTCAAGCCTAAACCTAACTACGTTGATCATTCTAGCAGATCCGATTTAGGATTTACCATATCCACGACTTTCCACTTCCGGGATTGCTCCGTTGCCGCAGGAAATTCTGCCGTATGTCCTTTCCAGCCGGATGTCCGTCACCTTCTGCTTTCTTTGTGTTGGAATTTTAATTTCCGGTGGATTTGTGAGGACTATGGTTAACTGCTCCTCAGATCTCTGCAGGGTAAATCCAGACAGCTAGCTAGACTATCTGTCCAATCTGAGTTTTCTGTTGCACGACTAAAACTACTTTTGAACGTACACGTTCCACCAAAACAAGTTCCTTCCCGAGGCTATTTTGCAGCAGAACCGGGGCTCCGTGCGATGCTCGACACCGCCCAAGATGATTTTGATTGTTTTAAAGACATGCTAATTTACCAGAGCACGTTTCTCTCCCATCACGGAATGCTTTGTGGAGTAGCCAGACCCTCTTTCGCAGCACTGTGGAGGAAATTCTGGCAATGAAAACACATAACTGAGCTTTTGTTAGGCAATTCTGTAATTTTATACTGGGAATGTGCATAGTCATGGCCAATAAAGAAGATCCAGATCATGGCGAAAAAAGTTGAAAACAGTAGCTACAGCTAGCAAAGCCAATATTGTTTTGCTGCACACTTCCCAACCACACAAAGAACAACACTTCAGATGTTGAGGAGAGGGGTATCAATCTTCTCATCTAACTCTTGGCATTTAAGTGCATTTCCCAAAATGTTAAACTATTTCTTTAATTTATTCATCTTATAAGTCATGCATATATTACAAAACCGTTTCTGAGATGTTTTTAAAATCAAATAAAGCCTAACTTTAAAAGGATTTGTGTAGACCTGCTGAAAAAGGAAGCCATCATATCAGATCCTGTCCCCTCAGAAATGTACTGTACTGTATGTGGGTGGGTGCAGACTCAATAGTCTGCTATTTTTTACTTTTACTTTTGTAGCTCTAATGCTAAGCTCTTCCTGGTATGTACCAATCCCTCTGACCACCCAATCACCAGTATGAGTGTTAACACTGTTGAGGACAACCTGAGGACTGTGTTTTGTGTGTGTGACTAAAATAGCAGCAAAGTAAGTTATTTTGTTGTTGGGACACGCTGAAACAGGCCAGTGCTCAGTACACATATCCAGCGTGGTTAACAATAGCTTTTGTGAATGAATAGTTGTGTATGTGTCTCATGTTGTTGCGTCTGTCTGCAACCACTGATCCCAGACTGCCAGGCAGTCCAAGGCTAGGCAGCAGCACAGCAGGGGGTTTGAGGGATTTGGATGAGGCCGCTGCCTTTCTACCATCACTTCCCATCATGCCGTTAAGAGGGGCCACTTTTGAATGTGTGACTCAGCAATCCCTTGGTGGACGTTTTCATGTCGCTGCTCTGTAACAAAGAAGAAAGTAACACAATGTTCCCATGGGGTGTGTGTGTGTGTGTGTGTGTGTGTGTGTGTGTGTGTGTGTGTGTGTGTGTGTGTGTGTGTGTGTGTGAGAGAGAGAGAAAGAAAGAGGGAGAGAGAGAGAGAAGAAGCCAGGCTTTCCCCACCAATCAGAGTCCAGCTGTTGCTTTTACAGTCTAATGAAGACTGAGTTTGTCTTTGGTATTTAACTGTGATCTTTTTTTCCTGCACTCATGCATTTTTATTTATACAACCACATGCATGCCATTCTCACGCTCATTCACTTTGACATCACAGAGACGCGGATGGAGCACTGTTTTTTTTTTTCAGCCTTCCCTTAGGGCTAACTCCATTCTTGATAAACACAAATAAAAAGAACAATGTGAGACCAGAGTATGCTGTAGCACAAAGTGGGAGGATGTAGTCTTCGTTGTCCCATAAAACCTGACATCAAATAATTTATAAAGTGTTGCTGCTGGAAAATACAGTGAACTAACCAGCTTCAGTGCATGTCTTATATAACAGGCCATATACAGAGCAAGTGGGCCCCAGCCCTTGTGAAGCTGTCATCTGCTGGAGTAGTAAAACAATGGGAGTGAAGGGTGAGAGATAACAGTGCACTACCCCTGCTGTGATAATAACACTGTGCGATGGCTATATTTAGGGGCTCACTTTGACAAAATTGCTTCGTGTGTATATGTGTGTGTACGTGGCAGTGTACACTAGGCTGCCCAGAGCTATGTAGTGCCACAAAAGCTCATAATTTAACTTTGCCAGTAAATCACTTTCAAATGCACTAATGTAATGTGGGCAATTTTATTTCACAGCAAGGAATTAATTTGTGTGTTTGCCCCTTTTAAAACCATCCTCATTTACTATATAATATGATGTTTACTAGGAGTTCTCCTCGTAACAATTCATGTCAAATAAAGGGTGGGTACTCTGATTCGAGGTTTGGTTGTGTTCACTTTCAGGCACACATACATACACAGTCAGTTATAAATTTGACCTTTTCCTGAAGGGACATTGTGGCCTTTCCCCTGCATTCTCAGGCCGAAACACACCACTCATTAAACCAGCACCAGAGCTTGCGCCATGACCTTACCTCCAATAAAAACAGCTCAGGCCTGGACAGCAGAATAATTACTTTTCACTAGATTTTTACTCAAGTCTGAGGCCAGCTGATGCATTTACAGGATGTGCAATAAGGCTCCCCCGTTGCCCTCTCGTCTCCTGTGCTCTGAAGTAACCCACACTACTGTTGGCTATGTTTACACACAGACCTAGCTCCACAGTGCTGTCTCAGACTAACCTGAGAATATACCTTAATCCCACAGTAGATTTCATTAGATCGATGATGGGGACATAGCTACGTAGAGCAAGGACAGCTTATACCATGATGGAGATTTTAAGCCTGCAATAACAGATTTTTTTATTTGGCCATTTGAGGCAGCAGAATTGCCAACATTATTTGCTTGATTGACATCTCCGTCAATCTCCTGGAAGCTTTGTTCCACCTAATAAGGTGGAACAAACTTACACCTTTATTAGTGGCTGTGCCTAATATCACCACACATTGTGGCAATTTTTGATGGCAGTAATTCTGCGCGGTTTTCTTTACCCTTGCGATATTTGTTTCTTTTCTGTAGCATATTTTTATTTTCCAATATTATTACCTCACCAGGTAAGTGGTGTGCATTCTTGTTGAGGTTAAGTTAAGCCACACTCACTCATTTTTAATATGAGACACCAGACTACCTAAAGGGTTACTGACTTGTATTTGTATTTCAAACCATTTCTGATGATTTTTATCACAACATTTGAGTATCACAGCTAAAATAGGAAAACTACAAGGTCTAGCAAGTACTGACAAGTTTCCTTGCCATTGATTGGGACAGTGTGTTCCCTACTCTGTTTCTATTGGCTGGCAGCCAGGGCTTTTTGAAACCATCATAAAGAGATAAGCCAATCCCAATGGCCAGGTTAACCTCAGGGTTATCAGCGCTACCGTTTACCTAACCTGTTCACCACAGATACTCAACACTTGTGGATGTGAGTGCACATTAGCAGCCACAGCTTGCATTGTAAGCTGTGGATAGTACAGTGTTTTATTGTTATTATATAAAACAAACCATCACAGGAGCAGAGGTATTATTGTCCCAAGCTAGTAGACACTTATTTATCTAGACCTACACACACACAGACACACACAGTCTTTTTTTGCACACTCTTTCCCCTCCTCCCTCTCTTTTTGTCTTTCCGATTCTGGACAGATGTGTCAGGGTTTGGGCTAATGCCAGTTCCAGAGATACTAGAAGTTCAGACACGGCCCTGCAGAACAGACACTCACACACCACACACGCACACACACACACGCACACACACACACACACACGCGCACACACGCACACCACACACGCGCGCGCGCACACACACACACACACACACACACACACACACACACACACACACACACACACACACACACACACACACACACACACACACACACACACACACACACACACACCTCTTCCACGTTGGATTTTGTTCCCGCTGTTATGAGAAAAATGAGGCTTGACTTTTAAAAGGGAATGTTCTGTTCAGGTTTTGGTATTGGTCATCCAGTCACAGTCGACCGGGCCAAACTCACAGTCTTACATGTTACATCACGCGCTCCATGTTTCACCTTTTCCTGCCACCTAAGACGGAAAGTCCCGCTGGGCACAGACAAAGTAATCTGGACCTCTCTAAAATTACTCTGTTGCAACATCAAACTGTTTGGCTGCATTGCGAAGGTTGTAACTGGAGTTGTATTACTGCTATGTGCAGTATGAGATTATGGATGCAGCAAAAATAATAAAATATGAACAAAATTGTTTATTTGTCATGTCTGCTGAGTCCTGTGCACTAGATGTCACTGTTTTACATAGAGACACCCTTGCTGTGCATTACCCATAGGCATTACCCCACTGTGTTTGTTTTATAGTCCTGAAGCTCACAGTAACACCACAGCTCTTTCAGCATGAACACAGTTGACTAACGCAATACATGAAGAGTAACATGTACACTTACTTTTGGCAACATGTTGCATATAGATTGCTAACTGACATAAAAAGAGCTGTAACATCTAATCTAGTACAAAATGATAAGTTGTCTCTGATTTAAAGTGGTCGTCGAGAGTTAAATGGCATCTTGGTCTTACAGTTGATCTTCGAGCTGCAACCCTCACTCCTGCTTGGCTGGCGTTCAGCTGCGAGGTTCCAAGTTGCTGGCTGACGCATGTGCAGTGCACTCACCATCAACCAAGTTTAAATGATTAACCTATCCAATTGACTTTTCCATCTGAAGCAGTTAGAACATCAGATATGTGTTTAGTTTATCTCTCATTCATCTTCCTTATGCTGCCAGAGTTGCTTGAGTTTCTCTGTATTGTTTAATGGAGGCTGAGCTCAGCCTTGACCTAAACAAATATAATCTGGGAGTGTTACTATTAATATCCAGTCAGTCTTTTGGCAGCAGATAGCTGATACTTAAAGAGGGAGACAGGAATGATCGGAGGGAACTGCCGGCCTGCCTGGTGCACTGGGGAAAATCTTAATCTACAGAATGTTTTACAGTCAGCATCTTAATATACCATGAATTCGCAATTACACAGCAGCATTTCCAGTGGTATTATGTGTTTTTTTTAGCCACAGTTGGAGTTGATAAGCCCGGACTAGAGTGTAGTGTCTTCTTGGTGCTCTAGGTTGGCAGTTTAAAGTGTTAAATGATTATGCAGTCTTATGTAACCTCTGGAAAATTGTTGAATTTGATCCATTGTCAATGCTTATTTAGCAAAATTTATGTAATCCAGACTATTGAGATATGATTGTTATCTAGGTTGTAATCCAGATAGATGTCCATTGTCTAAGAATGTGCGCCCTTAATGACAAGATAAAAGATTAATATAGAAAAAAAATGTTTTTAATCACACCTAAAATCTCATCTACATTCCTCACAAAGTGTTGGTTTGTTGTATTTTACTCAACAAGACAGATTTTTCACTCAGCTTCACTCTCCCGGTTCATTGGCCCTGCTCATAATGAAAATCCCTGGTGGCAGGACTGACTCCGTTTCTGAGGCGCAATGCTAACATTCCAAGTGATTTAGCCAAGGCAAAATTAAATTCCTCAAATGATTATTGCTCCAAGTCTTTTTTTTTTGCTCTGGTGCTCTCATAAAAGAAAATACTTGCAGGTGCAGGAAGAACATTTCTCTATCATGCTATTGAAAGGGGAGTTGTGTTCCCTGCTTTCTCAGTACTTTCTACAGTATTCCTGTAGCCTACAGAGCCTGAGCCAAATGGAAGGGTGGCGTTCCACCGCACATCGTTCCAACCCAAACATCTGCCTGGCAACGGCTGAGGCCTTCTCTCTGAGACAAAACACAGGCCTTCTCTGTGCGTTACCATTAAAAATGATTTCTCTGTTTGATCGGGAATAGCTGCTGCACACTGCTTCCGGCAGGGAGATATTAGGCTGAAAATACGTGGGTTTCAAAGTGGTTAAAGTAGGAGCTTCTGTGTCCTTAACCACAGGTTTCTCAACATTTTGAAGATTAGGCTCACCTCTCGCCAGAGGTGTGTTCTCAAGTTATATCACTTGTCAGACTCAAGTAATGATTCTGTTTACTTTGGACTTGACAGAATGAATAAAGACTTGAAACTTGGCTTCGACCTTTGATGCCAGTGGCTTGTGATTTCACTTGGACTTTGGGCTTATTAATACAATTTGAAACTGCTTTTCACCATTGCTGTGTCCAGGTTTTTTGGGCACACTGAAATCATAGTTTGATGACAACGCACAGGAGTCCTCTTTAACATAACCCCTCCCCTACTATTACATTACATTACGTGTCATTTAGCTGATGCTTTTATCCAAAGCGACTTCGAATTAAGTGCTTTCAACCCTGAAGGTGCAAACTCCAGATGACAAGTAGTAAGTGCAAGTGCATTAGTTTTATATAAGCAAAACTACAAAGAGCCATATGAAAGTGCAGCTTCAAGATATGTTGTTGTTTTTTTTGTTTATCTGAGGTGTAGTCAGAAGAGAAGTGTTTTTAGCCTTCGGCGGAAGATGCGTAGGCTTTCTGCCATCCTGATGTCAATAGGGAGCTCATTCCACCATTTAGGAGCCAGGACAGCAAACAGGAAAAGGAGCTCAGTCTTGTTAAGGTTGAGTTTCAGATAGTGTGTGGACATCCAAGAAGAAATGTCAGTCAGACCGAGATACGTGCTGCTACTTGAGTTTCAGACTCCGGAAAGGAGAGAATTAGTTGGGTGTCATCTGCGTAGCTGTGATAAGAAAAGCTGTGCAAGTGAATGACAGACCCGAGAGAGTTGGTGTACAGAGAAAAGAGGAGGGGACCCAGGACTGATCCCTGAGGAACCCCAGTTTTGAGTGGGCAAGGTTCTGAGGTAGATCCTCTTCAAGTTACCCGGTAGGTTCAGTCTGTCAGGTAAGATGTGAGCAAAGAGAGCGCAGAGCCTGAGACACCCAGATCCTGGAGTGTCGAAATGAGGATCTGGTGGTTCATTGTGTCAAAGGCAGCAAAAAGGTCCAGAAGGATGATGACGGAAGAGAGAGAGGTTGCTCTAGCGATGTGAAGCTGCTCATTGACAGCAAGAAGGGCAGTTTCTGTTGAGTGGCCAGCCTTCAAGCCAGACTGGTGGGTATAAAGAAGGTTGTTCTGGTGGAGATAGGTAGAGAGTTGATTATAAATGGCACGCTCAAGAGTTTTGGATAGAAATGGACAAAGGAAGACGGGTCTGTAGTTATTTACCTCAGACAAGTTGAGTGTTGGTTTTTTTGAGTAGTGGGGTCACTCTTGCCTCTTTGAGCAGTCCCTCCAGGATTTCGTGGCCTTTTTTTGAGATTATTGCGGCCCAAAATGCCTGATTTCGTGGGAGCTTTTGTAAAAAATTGCGATAAAAGTTGCGATGTCTTTTGTATGTTTGTTGCAATGAAGTTGCGGGAGACAGTGAAAGTTGCAAAAAAAATGTTTTGTATAGTTCTTTAAAAATAAAAAGGAATCTTGTTTTGGGGAGAATAAAATTGCTCTGGGCTGAGATTTCCTAGTAACCTTACCAAAAAGGCTCAGGATGCTGTAAATGTTGGTATAATATGAAAATGGCTGGTGGATTTAAGACAAAAAAAAATATTTATTGAATCAATCAAATTTGAACATATCTGTCAGTGGCTTGTTGATCTTTACATTGTTAGTTATTTTCCTATGCTGGCCTGGGCTGGGACACACATTCATACGGTTTGATAAAGTACTTATTGGACTTTAAATTATCATTGCACTTACAATAACGAGCGTAGCTGTCCTCAATTTAGGTCATCGTGTCGTCTCATCTCCTTTTTCTCCTGCATCCACTGTGTGTGTGTCTGTGTGTGTGTGTGTGTGTGTGTGTGTGTTTGTGTGTGTGCAAGCGTCAGTCGCGGGGGGTACGGAGCAGTAGCCCCACCCGCTGCAGAGTGCCGACAGCCAGGATGGAAACGTCAGCGACTTTTAAATCGTTTAAAGTCTACATTGATGTTAAAATGTATCGGACGGTCTGAAATGTTTTTCACGTTCTTTCGCTGTACGTTTTGTTGGTAAATGAGTCACACACACGTCTCGTCTTCATATCAAAAACAAGGAAATGCTCAACCCGTTCTCACTCCCGATTGGTCATTGGCTCTCAAAGTGCACGTGGGACTGCTGTGATTGGTTGTCACGGGAAACTTCAGGTTATTGGTCAAATGTGCGGAAAAGTTGCGGTGATTGGTCAAAATTGCGAGTCGCACCAAATTCGCGGTAATTGGTTGAATTCACGTGAATTGGCGCGATCGTGACATCGCGAAATCCTGGAGGGACTGATTGAGGGTGTCGGGGAAACAGCCAGTTGACAAGGAGATGTTGATGAGAAGGGTGAGAAAAGGAAGGTCAAGAGCAATAGACTGGAGAAGCGAGAAGGGATACGATCAAAGGGGCAGGTGGTTGGGCGGGCGGAGGTAATCAAAGTAAGAATTTGATTTGGAGATAGAGGGGTGAAAGAGGAAAGAGTACTGGATTTCAGGAAGTGTGGTGGAGAATGAAGAGCGTATGTCATCTATCTTTTTTACAAAGTAGTTGACAAAGTGGGTTGGTAGGAGGGAGGAGGTGGACTAGGGGAATCTAAGAGGTTAGAGAAGATGGAGAAGAGTTTTTTAGGGTTGAAGAAAGAGGATTCAATTTTGGTTTGATAAAAAGAGCTTTTTGTTGCAAAAATAGAGGCAACGAAGGAGGAAAGAAGAGACTGATAGGTAAGCAGATCATCTGGGTGTTTAGATTTTCGCCATTTCCTTTCCTCTGCCCATATAGTTGATCTTTCAGCACGCACTGAGTCAGATAACCACGGAGCTGGGGAGGACTTGCGAGCCTGCCGTGAAGAGGGCAGAGAGAGTCAAGAGAGGATAGAGTAGAGAGGAGAGTGTCTGTGGCAGCGTTGGCAGGCATGAGTAAGAAAGAGTCAGATGGAGGGAGGGTTGATAAAGTATAACGCCAGAGAAGAAGGAGAGAGTGAACAAATGTTACGGCGGACATGTATAGTGTCTCTTGAGATAGGGTTGTGAGCTTGGGAGAGTGGGAGAGAGTAAGAGATGAAGAAATGGTCTGAGGTATGGAGTGGAGTAACAGTGAGGTTGGATGTAGAGCAGTTTCTGGTGAATATGAGCTCCAAGTGGTTGCCAGCTTTGTGAGTGGGTGGGGAAGGTGAGAGTGAGAGGGCAAAAGAAGAGGGAAGGTGTAAAAAGGCAGCTGACTTCTCTGTCGGAGGAGGCTTGGTATTGTCAATCCGTGTGGTAGTTCCCTTAGCCGCGCTAGAAGGCCCGACCGGGATCCTTGCTTCTGATTTCTCCCCGCCTTCGTCACCTCCCGCTCCCGAAAACAATCCAGTGAACGCCCTGTGGTCTGGCTATGTCCTCCAGAGAACAGGTCATGCCTTTGCGACGAAAACTTGAAGTTTATTCCCCCTCAAAAATAGGTAATTGAGCACTGTAGTGGTTATGACCATATCAGTGACTATGTAACTACATGGAAACGGGCCAAATAATGTCTTGTGGCTTGCACAGTGATAGCGTTAGAAAAGGCTAGCTGTAGTCTTGTGCTGAAGTCCCGGTGTAGCAGGAAAAGGTAAACAGTGTGCAGATCGCTCCGAGAAGCAAGGATGCCGGTCGGGCCTGCTAGCACGGCTAAGGGAACTACCACACAGATCGACACTGCCAAGCCTCCTACTCACCAACACCAGGTCCAGGGCTCCAGACTGCGACCAAATGGTCGCATTTTGCGACCAAAATTTGAGAGTGTGCGACTGAATTTTACATCCAGTCGCACATGTGCGACCAGTAAATTTTCCCCCCTTTTTACACGTTAAACATAAAAATTTCAGTACCTGAGATCAAGCTTATCTGTCCTCTCTGAAAATTGACAGAGAGCGGAGCTCTGACACACACACTCGCACGCATGCGCATAGCTGCGGACGGTGCAAACTACGTCGGCTCTGCAGTTTTGTTGAAGTCGCAGTGAGTCACGGAAATGCCGATAAAGTAGTTTCAAGTGTGGTTACAGTTTTTCAAAACTTCACGCAGACAGCGTTTGCTGCGATATGATATTAATGGAGAGCCGAAAGCGGTCGCGGTGCTGTTGACGTTACACTTCCTAAGCAGGCACAACAGTGGTTTATGGGCCCTGGGGGCTGACTGACAGGCTGAGGTTGTAAGGCAACTTTATCTCTACAGCAGCTTTCAGCAACAAGGCAACTCAAAGTGCTTTACATTAAACATTAAAGAGCAATTAAAAACGGTCATGAAAATAAAATAGGCTAAAAATGAATATACAAATACAAGAATAAAAGTTACAGTGAGTAAGAAATGAATAATTATTCAATTTAATAGGTTGCAGGGATGGGTTTGGGAGAAGAGAGGGAGGGGTTTTATTTTTATTTTTGTTTAATTTCTTTAGAGTGTAACATATTCTAATAAGATAACATTATGTTCTAAGTACATAGGATAAATAGGTTTGACAATAATTTTTACAACTGAAATAATTGTTTTGTAATTATAGAGGGAAAGTACCAAAAAAAAGGTACCGTTGGGTAACGGAACCGGATTTCAGGTATCGGTACCATATCTGTTCAGTAGTAGCCTAAACAATGCATCTTTAATTTTAAGTTGAATGCATTGTAATTGTAGACTAGAGCTGGTATATATATAAAAATTTAACGATGGTGCTGTCGGTTAACCTTCTATGTTGCATCTTCAAAAGTGACACTTAATTTTAAACAGCATATTGTATCTATTATCAAAGTATTTATTAGTAATACAGTGGAACTTAGTAGAAATGTGAATATTTGGATAGCATGTTGATTTACGGTGTGTGTGCCCCTAAATTTTCTGGTTGCGCCCCTAAAATTTTCAGTTGGGGGCCACTGTGCTCCTAGTGAAAAAAGTTAGTCTGGAGCCCTGAGATCGATCACACACAAAATGGATGAGCTACAAATACACACAGAACTGCTGCGTGATGATTTTCACAGAAGCCTGGCTGAACACACTTATCACGGACGGCAGCTAGCAGCTAGCAGCTAACAGGGCGAGCTACCTACCGGCAGGATCGAAACAGGGTAGGTGAATTTAAACAATGTCTTAGTTGAAAACACATCTTGTTGTCACTAAGGGCCCTGTTCATGTTGCACAGACATTTTAATTGCATTTTGTGTCTGTTAAGAGGCACCAAGGCAGTCTAAAACTTGCCCCGACAACTGCCGTTTTAGCTCAGTGGAAGCTCGTAGAGGTAGCTGCAGCTACTCCAGTTTGCTAGGACCGATTCAGGTCGGGTTTTTTTCAATCGAAAGTATTTATAGCGATCAAGATTAACGTAAAAATTGTCCGGAATTCTCCTTTAATTCTCACTTAGCCTCCCACCAAGACTCCTGTGTAGACTCCTTTGTCTTTGTCCTCTGAGTCTTCGTCTGATGAAGCTGCCGCTGAAGCTGCCGCTGAAGCTGCCGCAAATGCCAATATTAAATACAAGGATGTGATTGGTGTTGCCTACAGGTGAGGAGGCCCCACCCTAGCTAATCACTCAACAAAGCACCTGGACAGTCGTTAAGCACCACTCCCCAACTCCACACTTCACACTAAGGGGCCGTCCAAACGGAAACGATTTTTGGTGCAAACGCACATTTTTAGCATCGTTTGGGCCCGTCGTCCACACGAATCCAGTAAATGCACTGCCTGAAAACGCACTTTTTTGAAACCGGGTCCCAGGGTGAAAGAATTCGAAAACGGCTCTCTTTTGGCTTCGTCTGGATGGTGAAGCCGGATATTTATCGTATCGATGATGTCATCGCCACACCCCTCGCAGCGCCGCACTAGTGCAAGGCCACACACGACTGCGGTGAAGCTAAGCGAGCATATCCTAGCTCAATGGTCAAACCAGCTCACTTCATCTAGCTAAATAGTTTGTCTCTGCTCCCTGACACTTTCCTCTGCTGTGCCGGTCCTGGATTCTACACAAGATATATTGCTAACGTTATGTAGCTAACGTTAAACATAGCTAAAGTAGCTGGCCGCTACAGCGACGTAACGTTAACGTTAGCTGCTATGGTTAGCTAGCTGTTTATAAAGTGGAAGCTAGCTAGCTAATCTGTCTGCTTAGCAACTCCTTGAACGGATTATAGTAACTTTTACTACGGCTTATTGTAGAACAGCTACTGCAAGAAAAACGTGTAGATTATCAAAAAGACAATGGATCATTGATGTTTGTTTGACTGCCGATTTTAGCTAGTTAGCTCGTTAGCTCTGCCAGCTAGCGCGCTGCAATCATGTCCGATGGCAGACAGAATTGCAAAATAAAAAGCAATCCAACAGCACATTATACAATGTAAACTAAGAGACGTTTCCTTGCGGAGGCCTTTGTAAAATGAGGAGTGGTGAAAGTTATTATAGTCCATGGATGTATTAAGCAAGGGGGTAAGCGTCTCCTCACAACCCGAACCTCCTATGGCGCCATTTTGATGCTAATAAGCATCCCATTGACTGCCATTCATTTTGACGTCACGTTGACAGCGAATAACTTTACATCTGAAGCGTTTAAAGACTTTGTTTGTCCATTGTTTATTTCTAAAGAAACACGACAATGTATAAAAGGCTCCATTACCTTGTAGCTCACGTTATGGCTCCGTAGCAGACGTTTTTATAAAAATAGGCTAACGATTGGGTCATAACCACGGGACTTACTGTCGCATAGTAGAGGAATTACCGTATAGTACAGGAGAAGCTCGCAGACAGTTTCGATTTACATTAGCTGTTTAAGTTTAATTACTAATGTTAACTAGCATTTTAGTTAGGCAAGGCAAGGCAAGGCAGCTTTATTTGTATAGCACATTTCAGCAACAGGGCAATTCAAAGTGCTTTACATGAAAACAGATTAAAAAAAAAATAAAAAAAAAAACAGATTTAAAAGTTACAGTGCAGTATAAGAAATTAAACATTGAAGAGCAGTTAAAACAGTTAAATATATAAAAGCAGATAAAATAGGAATTTCTCTTTATATGCTTATATAGATTGTCATACAGTGTCAACAATGCAACTTCAGTATAAGAAATAAACAGTTATTTAAAGAAAGGCAACATCAAAAAGATAGGTCTTCAGCCTTGATTTTAAAGAACTGAGAGCTGCAGCAGACCTGCAGTTTTCTGGGAGTTTGTTCCAGATATGTGGAGCATACAAACTAACGCTGCTTCCCCCTGTTTAGTTCTGACTCTGGGGACAACAAGCAGACCTGTCCCAGACCACCTGAGAGGTCTGGGTGGTTCATAGTGTAGTAGCAGATCAGAAATGTATTTTGGCCCTAAACCATTTTGTTATTTATTAACCAGCAAAAGTATTTTGAAATAAATTCTTTGAGGCACTGGAAGCCAGTGTAGAGACTTCAGAACTGGAGTGATGTGATCCACTTTCTTGGTCTTAGTGATCAATAATTAGCCTGTGCCTATGTTATCTCCTTACATATACCTACGCTCTCCGTCTCTGCAAGATTGGGAATGATTGAGATTTCTCTTGGCACAGCTACCAGAAGACTTCCAACTTTCAGACAGGTTGCTCACGTCACATTTACGTCGTCTCTCTCAGTTGGAGGCTGCTCAGTAACGCTCAGCGCTCACCGGAAAAGTGCTTCTAACGGCCTTCACTGGTCTCCGTCCTGAGTAACGGGATCTGTTGGTTTATTCTTATATGCAGTCTATGGTATTAAGAGAACGTTAGTCCAGCTAGTCATGTTATGATGGGAAATTAACTCTTCTTCTCTGTGTTTTGGTGAATTTCTGTAGCAGAAACAGCGCCGCCTATAGCCCTAGAATATGAAGTAGCGCGTTGAGTCATTTATAACCGGATACGTGTGGATGAAAAAAATGTTGAAATGAATCCAGGGAAGACGGGTAAAAAAAAGATTGTTTTGGTACGTGTGGACGTGGCCTAAGCTAGTCTGATTTACCCTAAACAGTTTCAGTCACTAAGTAAGACCACAAAATTCTTGCCAAAAAACACAGCAAATCCAGCAAAACACACAGCAGAAGTAGAAGAAGTAGAAGAAGCAGGATAACCCACAGTAAAAGCAGCAAAGATAAGAGGCAAGCAACAAAAGCAGCGAAATCAAGTAGCAAATAGCAAAAGGCAGCAGAATGAGCAAAATCAGCAGAACAAACGCAGTCAATGTAACCTTAAGGCAGCAGATCCAATGACAGTGGGCAGAGAACCTAATAAAGTAAGTAACTTATCTTAATATCTAGCTGTCTAGTAGTAAGTTGCGTCAGAAGTAAAATGCACTCTACTATAAAATGATGTTACTACCATAGAATGTAAAATTAGTGGACGCAGCATCTGTGACATCACCACTTGGTTTTTGTACTGCTGTTTTGAAATCTTTTGGCGATACAGGCGTCGCCATCTTGGTTTTTTGCAACCGGATGTGACGATTTTTGGTGAGAGGGTGGAGCATGAGAGGATGACGTGGCCAATCCAGTGTTGTTAATTGTTGCAATGGTGCTGCGCTAAGCTAAACAATAAGCTAAACCAGGCGCGCGGGAACCTATTTTTGACCAGGGGTGCTGAATACCAAAATAATGGATGTCTGATGATTTCTCCCCCCAGGAAATGTTTTGGATTTTGACAGCTAAATACGTCATTTTAGCGCAGTGTATGGGTGAGAGTGAGAAGTTTTAGAAAAGTCCTGGGCAGCCACAAATTCCACTGTTCCACAATTATGCGACAGCACTCACAACTCCGACTCCACTGTGCACACCCTAACATCACAGAAGCGCACTTGACATCATTAGCCTGTTTCAGTATATAGCTAAGGTAAATTACTTTTCTGATTGTCAAGTCCACACTAGAGATGTTTGGCTTGAAAATATATGCTAATAATTAGGCTGCAATGACCTCGCCAACAATTTCCTAACTTGTGCCTTCTCCACAGCAAATGTGTCCTAACCACGTCACAGCGGTTTCTGTTACACAAAACATATGCAATGAAAACAATTGTACTTACAGGCATTGCCCTCACAGGGAACGGAATTATCTTTAAAGCAACTTATTCTTTTTGCAGAATAACCAAAGTTTCAGGAGACACTGAACCAGCCTGTAAACCGTAGTTCTTTTCCGCACATGAACAGGAAGTAAGCTGAACATATTCCCGTATTTCAGGTTAATTACCAATTGTGCCCAGTAGATGGCACTCTAACACAACAAATGACACAAGAAACGGCTTATCATTCATTCTCATCTCAGCTGAAAAGACTGAAAAAAACTGAAAAAGTTTCTGTCCCGAACCTGAAGTTGCTTGGCTGACAGGGCTTTTTGAAACCTTCTGTAAAGTTATCGTTAGATGCTATGATGGTGCTGCTAACGTTAGCCGAGTTGCTTGCTAACGTTATTTCAGACTCAGGCTCTTTAGCTGCCCCAACAGAGTTCTCCTCGGCGGTGGACGAGGAAAAATCAACTGTAACATCTACAGATGAAATCTTGCTAATTTAAGCTGCATTACTATGCCAGAAGAAAAAATCTTATATGCTTTTCTGCGACATATTCTTCTCTATAACTAACGTTCCAGTCAACTAGCCTCAGCCTGCTCACTTCTCAGCGAGTCACGTCACTTGACTCACTTTCACTTTGACCTCTATAGCAGCTATAACGGTTAATTTTTATTAGGCTATATTCAAACCTATCCATACCCCTTTTTGCTATTTGCCTCATTATTTTATATACAAAAATATAAATAATGTCAGACAGTGAATTAGTAATTATTAAAAAAATAAAAAATATAACATCCAGCTCCTGCCAGCAGGGTGTGCTGCAGCACCCTCAGCACCCCCCTTCCCATGCCCTTGAGCTAAAAACTAAAGAGGGAAAGTTTCCGTCAACCATACTGACGTGAGTCTTCCAGCGGAGATTTACCGGTGTGTGAAGGGCATAAATCAAGAGAGAAGTAGGGTCATTTTCCCATAGACATAGAAAAAATGGAGGTCATTTAGCAACCTGTCCATTCCACCCGACTGAACACACTCTATTGGCTAAGAATTGCGGCATTCACTAAATCGCAAACTTACAGTCCTTTTACAGCCCCCCTCTCTTGGCCTCAAAATAACTACGGCCGCTGAACAGGCTACACGTTGTAAACAATGGCCCGCTTGCCTGGTCCTCTGGTAATGTTAGCAGGGTTAGCATGGCGGCGTTAGCCAGAGCCAGTCAGGATCACTTTACTGGCTGTGTCTCAATTTGTTTTTGCGAGTAACCAACTCGGGTACTGTAGCTATATAATTCAATGTGAGTACATGAATGTTGAAATGACATAAAATCCCCGTCCTTGATAGCCGTGATAAATTAGCCTGAAGCTAATGCTTAGCTACCTGTTCAGGAGGAAATTAGCCAGTGTCCTTTTGGGCTCTAAGCTGTCTCCATCTTTCAAATACATCTCCAATATTTACCAGGGGTTTGTAATGTCTCTGGTCACACAACTGTTAAAAACATGCCGTTTTTTTTAGGTTGGGTACAATGTATCTCCATTGGTCCCGTTTGTTCGTTTGCTGCTTTCATGGCTGTACTAACATAACAGCTGTAACGCGCTAGGTTTATGTTTTTACAGGTATATCTGGCAACCTGGCCTGGCTGTCAAACTGGGCAGTTGATAACAACACACAGGCCAAAACACAAACAGAAATTCTGTCACAGAACTTCAGAATTTCAAAAGGAGAAAATACTGCCATTAACATTGTTGTCAGAAAAGACAGTATTTGAACTTATCATGTTTCCGTAATATCTAATGACGCTTTGGGGTCATTTTTGGATTTACTGTATTACAGTAAATATATTACATATTGGACCTTTAATCTTGCTGCTCTTATAGGCATTTCAAATGTTATCGGCTCGAATGGATCAAGTTCTGATAGTGAAATTAGTCATTTTGTGGGGGGTTGTGATGGTCAAAAAATATATATAATGATTTACGGACATCTTTTTCACCATGTTAGTCTATGGGAAAAATATTTTCTGGGCCAGAGGTCATCACGTGACGTTGCAATTCCACCGTTTGGCCACTATGTTCACTTTGCTTCAAAGCCTAGTGCACTTCCTGGGGCCCTGCTCAGGGTGCGTACTGTCTTACCATAGACTGTGTGCTACTGGGTTAGCTGCTAACGAAAGTCTGTTGCTGCAGAGTGGCACTCGTTATTCGGCTAGGAGGTGTGCTGTGCTATATACTGTAGGCTCGGTGGCACTGATGCACCAGGCAGCCAGAATGACAAGAATGTTCTGTTATTAGTGGAAAAACTCCTGTTATGTGGATTAATCTACAGCTTCGACTTTGATCTCCTGATTCACTCTAAGCGACTTTGGAGGGCCAGAGTTGGGGCCAGTGCACATTTTACACACACACACACACACACACACACACACACACACACACACACACACACACACATACACACACACACACACACTGCACGTGCTGCAAATAATGGCCATCGTGAGTCACATTTACCCAATGTGCAGTAATGTCCTCTTAAAAGATAACAGAGAACCTGTTAAGGATTTTTTTGCAGTGCACAAATTGAACGTAGATTTACTGTAAATAAAGCAATTAAAATGTACTTGTCTGTATTGGTATGTGTGTAGGGGGCTTATGGCGACCAAAAGAACCAAAATCTCTTACTGTAAATTCCGACACAGTGTTCCAAGCTCTTAATAAGATTTAAGTTTGTAATAGATGCTTGATTATATCCCAATTCCATGTGGAAGCAAAAGACCGGAAAAAAATATTTTGTTACTAATTTAGATTTAATGATTATCAAGGGATTAGTGACGTTTGAAAATATAAGAACAACCTTTGTTGCCAGGTTAAAACCAAAAGTAAAATCCAGTGGACCCCCGTCCAGATATGTTTTGGGTGGCAATGAACTGAAAATCATAATCTTATATTGTAGACTAATTTAGACATTTTAACATAAACTCAGAAAAGGAAGCAGTTAATTCCAGTAGCAGAGAGAAATGATCAAGTAAACAGATAAAAAAATATATTGCATAGATGTTTTAGCATATGACGTACTATGAAGTACTAGCCCAATTGGGGTTAAATTAGTCTATATCCACGACGTTCCACTTCCGGGATTTCTCCGTTGCCAAAGGAAATTCTGCCAGATTTCACTCTTTTCGGCGGGATGTCCGTTTCCTTCTGCTTTCTTTGTGTTGGAATTTTAAATTCCAGTGGATTTGTGAGGACTATGGTTAACTGCTCCTCAGATCTCTGCAGGGTAAATCCAGACAGCTAGCTAGACTATCTGTCCAATCTGAGTTTTCTGTTGCACGTCTAAAACAAGTTTTGAACGTACACGTTCCACCAAAACAAGTTCCTCGGTTCCAGTGGCTCTGTCCGGTGCTTAGCGCTGCCCAAGATGATTGAGATTGGTTTAAAGAAATGCCAATAAACCAGAGCACGTTTTTGTCCCATCCCGGAATGTTCTGTGGAATAGCCAGACCCTCCTTTGCAGCGCTGTGGAGGAAGGTCTGGCAAAGCGAGAGGGTTAAATACATAGAATTGCCTTTATGATGGTACATAATTAATTCATCATCAAGACGAAAGGTGTGTTCAGACAAAATATGAGGCAAATTTTAGACCCGGCACAATTGCATGTCAAGTAAATGCAAAGACGCAAATAAATGCAAATGCTGTGAAGTGAGGCAAATAGGTACCTGCAGGAGTTGGAAATTTATTAACTTGAGAAAATTTGTGGAAAAATGAGATAAACTAGAGGAAAATAACAGAAAGAACTTGAAAAATGCTGACTTTGCTAGCTAGCTTAATGTTACAGCTAATGTATGGGGCAAATAACTGTCCAGCTTGTGAATGTTGCGTTTCGAAAAATTGCTTGGCTTTCCGTCTAAACACACCGAGTTATCCATGCTAGTGGCTCTGTAAGGCTGTATTTTGTATTTCTTAGTATTCTCACAATGACAATGTTAACATGCTGATGTTTAGCAGTATTGTATACCATCTTAACCATGCTAGTTTAACGTGTTAGTATGCTAACATTTGCTTATAAGCATTAACAACAAAGCACAACTGAGGCTGAGAGGAATTGCAGGTATGTGGTCCTAGACCAAAGTATTGAAAACTATTGTTTTTACATACCCTGGTGGTCTAGTGGTTAATGTGCCAACCATGAACAACAAAGTTCCCAGTTTGTATTTAGACGTTCACATTTGATGCATGCCATTCCCTGTCTTTCTCTCTCCTCATTTCCTATCATCGCCCTATTCTAATTATATAATAAAGGCATAATTGTGAGACATTTCACTCATAACAACAAATGGCAACCTCATGGTGGCGCTACAGGAAAAGTCAGAGGATCAAGTAATTAGGATTTATCCTTTGGAGACCACGAATGTCTGTACAACATTTCACGACAATCTGTGCAATAGTTGTGGAGATGTTTGAGTCTGGTAGAAAGTAGTGGACCGACAGACCACATTGCCATCCCGAGAGCCACGCCACTAGCATTGCTAAAAAAGAACTAATCATCCCTACTCCATTTACTTCATGCAGGTCTTTGCTCTATCAGCCACTTCTTTCACTTCTCTGCTTGTATGATATTGTGTTTGGAGAAGTAGCAGCATTCCAGCTCGGAGGTGAACATCATTTAAAAACAGTAGGTTGTCAACAACAGCTCACAGACCACCCAACTACAGACTCTTTGTGCACACAGACACACCCCCAAACAGAAACGCACACAATAAATCACCTACAAAACATGCGGTGAGCACACGTTGTACCCTGGAAGAGATGACACACACACACACACACACACACACACACATACACACACACACACACACACAATGTCAGAATGACCCAGTTCCATGTGGCTGGACTGGAGTTTTATTTACTCTGCGGAGCTCTCAGAGGTTTCAAAACGATCACAACACACTGAGTTTTCTGACCCAACCATTTACGCCATTTAAATTGTCTCACACATCAAAACGCACACTCAGACAGGGCAGTACTTTGATGTGACTCTTTAGCTTGTTATGCATCCCATGTGAGCATACTGTACACTGTATGTACAACTGGAGGCAATTTAGCTCATGGTGGTGGTGGCGTGAGTAGTGGTGTGTTGTGTATGTAAGTATGAGTTGACCTCCAAGACCTTGAGAGACTCAGATTCCACCACATCTGGGATGCCTAACTATTTCCCAAAAAAGGGTCAATGGAAATTTTTATGTAACAACCACGCTTCTCTTGTGTTTTCAAAACACTGTCCGTGTCCATGTGTTCGTGCGTCTGACCTATTTCAGGGAGAAGCATCAAGCTGTTTCTGTTGTCCATTGCGTAACTCTATTACACTTAACCTATGAACGCAAACAAACAGAGCAGTGGGACTCACCGGTCATCGGACCAAGCCAGGCCTTAGCCTTTAAAGTTTGTTGGCCTTTCTAGAAGACACTGTGCTTTGAAGTAGTGGATGTTCTCATCTCTTAAAAGCTTGTGCTTTGGTTTCTACCAGCACACTGGGTTTTTATGTTGGAATTCATGAGCAGTATCCCAAGCTGAGCATTAAAATAGACCTCAAATATTCCTAAAATCTTCTCTAACGTTTGTTGTCAATGTTTTGTCTTTTTTACAAGTTCTGCCAGTTGGAGCCAAATAATTGAAATTGCTTCAAAACCAGCACCCCTGTTTAAAACATGGTCAAATAAAGGGACAGTACGCCTACGGCATTCTTTCATGATACTGACACTTTTATTGCAACATTTATTGAAACAGGTGACACTGCAGTGAAAACAAAATGTCAAAGCCTTCCTGGCAGAAATATACATATACATGTCCTTTAGATAACCAGTTACCCTAACGTAAATAATTGAAGATGAAAATGGTTGCAATCTGCACTTTGTTACTAAGTCATATTCAAGATGATCCAGTTGACTGCTTCTCCTCCTCAAAAAAGTTGTAGTGTGTGTATGTGTGTGTGTGTGTGTGTGTGTGTGTGTGTGTGTGTGTGTGTGTGTGTGTGTGTGTGTGTGTGTGTGTGTGTGTGTGTGTATGTGTATGTGTCAGCAGTTTAATGTTGCTGTTAAGAAGGGGTGAACAGGTGCAGAATGTTGTCCATGATTGGATGGGAAGTCCAGTAGAGGTTGCTCTGTTGTGGTTAAAACAGTGTAAAGTGTTCTTTATTTATCTGAATGAAGGAAGTGTAAAATACATTCCCTTCCTGCTGCAAATACGTCTCACATCTTCATACAGGGTTCAATCTATGTGACATTTAAAACAAAACCCACCCAAATTGTATCTTTTGACTATCAAACACTTTCCCCATGTATACTTGAAAGATAGACATACATAAAGCCTTTTTTGTTTTTAGCAGCTATGGTCAACTTGAATTTACTATAGTTAAAATCAGTTGTTTCACTGTGTGGGGAAAAGTATTAAGATGTCCATAGAAAACTCTTAAAGCATTTCTGCAGCATAATTTACTTCTCCACTGTCAGTCTATATGCTCAGCTTGTTCCAAACACTCCAAGTGTAGCCAACATTGGGCTAAACACACAAGTTTTATGTCATGCTCTTTTCCTCCTTCAAGCTCGGCTGGACGTAGGGTGTTCAGTGATGTAGAAATACAATAAAGATATCTTGTAAATAAAATGTCACAGTTCGTCGTAGGTTTGTCATAGTACCACTTAGTTTCGTGTGAAGCCACTCAGTGAACAACATATCTTGTCTCACACAACATATGTCACATTGCTTGCAGCTCGGCTTGCTCGCTAGCTAGCTATTTTAGCTAGCTTAGCTATGTTTCACAACATATGTAACGTTATCTTACATGATGTGTTTTATCCAGTGTCTTTTTATCACCCAAGAAGCAAAACGAGCAAGACCCGTTTCCTTGTGTGACATAAAAATGGCATGTCCAGGCATCGTAGCTTCAGCTGGACATCGCTTATGCGACTTTGGTGCGAGTAGTCTTTCTGATTACACATTGTTACAGTCCTATACTTATGACAAACTGAGACCTTATTGACTTAAAAAATAACTTTTAAATTGATGAACATATGTGTAATTCATGGCTCAATTCAAATGGGATCAAATAATTATGTCTCTCACCATTAACTACCATACATATTTTTTCCCGAACTAAAGTCCCATAGTGGAATGGAAGGGGAGGGGCTTTGCCTCTCTACACAGTCTAAGTTTAGAACCCAAAAATCAAATGTATCAAAACGCTCATAGAAACACATTGAATTATTCTACACCATAATCCTCTTCTGTGCCATCTATCCATATGTTCAATATGCAAATAATCATTGTCTGGCTAAAGTACAGTATGGTGCAATTCACTGCACTGAAGTGCAAAGGTCTTGGAGATCTTGAAGCTCTGTTTTTAATGTTCTCATCGTTGATTCCTTTTAGACTTCACTGTTGCCTACTGGGTTTGGGTTGCTGATAGCCTTAATATCTTTCATTCGCTGCTTTGAGTGCAGATACTCTCTGCTCCAGCTACTCTAAACACCAGGCTACTGCCTACTGCAAGTGCAATCTAACCAATGCACACTGATTTAAATGTTCAATCTGATATGTAATTGCAGTCAGTACTTTAATGACTACATATGCTACAAAAGTGATACAAAAAAGTTCTGCCAAGTTCTGTGAGTGAGTATAAACACTCCCATGTGATGGTTAGGGGGTTTGATAATCCAAATGTTTTTCTAGTGTACCTCGTGGTGTTGGTTTAGTAAACAAAGGCCTACGTGGAGCACTGATTCTGGAAATAGCCTGTACCTTTGAACTACTTACGGAGCAGAACTTTTTCCTGAGAATCTGACTAAGCCTCACGTACATGTGGCCTTGGGCTCACTTATGTGCAGGCTCGTGTTAGATTTGGCAGGCTTACACATGTGTATAAGCTGGCTGTCAGAGGCAGGGGGATGTCTGCAGAAGCAAGAGCAAAGCAGTTACTATGATACTGCTTCCTCTGAAGCAGTATCATAGCTTCCTCAATAAACGTCTAACCTTGATATAAGTGAATGTTGTGCAGTTATATGAATAGCTAGGTTCAAATAAAGTATCCTCTCCTTCCTGGATCCACTTCTCCAAGCCTCCTCCTTATCTGCGGTCAACCCCAACATGTGTCCATATACTGCAGGTCAGAAAGCAGATAAGGTGAAGGGTTAAGTTAACCTGTGAGTGAGTGAAACCTGAGTTTGTTAATGGCCACTGGATGATGGATAGTTGAAAGCAGAGGAGGTGTCAAGGATTATCTAACACGGTACAAACAATGTTTGGCCTGTAAAAAAAAGGTCAACTGCATCAGAGACAGCATGTTTACATAGCATTGGTGAGAGCTCTAAAATTGTAGCTACCACTGCTAAAGCTTTTTTCACATTCAGTTGTTTAGGGTATGGGATAATGTTCAGAATGACATTCAAATTCAAACTTAAAAGCTTTACGTTAGAACAAATACCCGAAAATTAACTTAATTTCTCCAGTATTCTTTTATAGGGGGTTATAAGCAGGTTTGTAGCCACCACTGACACACTAATTAACAATACTAAGAGTCACAGCCATGCTAGCAGCTCTGTGAAGCTGTATTTAGACACAGCGAGGCTTTGAGCTAAAAGATAACGTCAGAATGCTAACTTGTTCACAGTGACAATGCTAACAAGCTAATTTACCATGCGGGTAATGTTTATCATGGTCAGTCACCATCTTAATGCTAACAAAATTTTTAGCAAATGTTAGCTTACTAATTAGCACTTAACCCTTGTGTTGACCTCAGGTCACATTGACCCGTTTTAAATTTTTGTGTTATATCGGAAAATATGGGACGTAGAAATAAGCGCTGAAAATGTGTAGAAGAAAAATTTAAATGTCAGAAAAAAAGGCGTCAAAAATGTCAGAAAAAAAGTGTTTTTTTTCAAGGTTGAAGGGAAGACTGTATATAGTCTATGGTCACTCCCCAACATTTACATAGGCTACACCACTGATCTGAGATCAGGTAATGATGGGACAACCGACTCTTTTACGCGAGTCGGTTCAACCGGACGGTCGTTGGTTGGCCTACCGAGTTAATAGATTCGGTCACCGGTTCGAGAGGAGGGCTGGCCGGTTGCACGGTAACATTCGGTCTCGTTCAGTAGCCTGGTGCGTGGTCTAGGCAAGGGGGTAAGCTTTTCCTCGAACCGCGAAGACCCTATGGCGCCATTTTTATGCTACAAAGCCATCACCTCCCGTTAGCATTCCATTGACTGCCATTCATTTTGGCGCCACTTTGACAGCGAATAACTTTACATCTGAAGCGTTTAAAGACTCTATTTGTCCATTGTTTATTTCTAAAGAAAACGACAATGTATAAAAGGCTCCATTACCTTGTAGCTCACGTTATGGCTCCATAGCAGACTTTTTGTAAAAATAGGCTAACGATTGTGTCATAACCACACGACTTATTGTCGCATAGTAGAGGAATTACCGTATAGTACAGGAGAAGCGTGCAGGCAGTTTCGTCTCACATTAGCTGTTTAAGTGTAATTACTTATGTTAACTAGCATTGTAGTTAGCAATAATTAGCCTGTGCCTATGTTATCTCCTTACATATACCTACACTCTCCGTCTCTGCAATATTCGGAATGATTGAGATTTCTCTTGGCACAGCTACCAGAAGACTTCCAACTTTCAGACAGGTTGCTCACGTCACATTTACGTCGTCTCTCTCAGTTGGAGGCTGCGCATTAACGCTAGCCATCACCGGAAAAGTGCTTCTAATGGCCTTCACTGGTCTCCATCCAGAGCAACGGGATCTGTTGGTCCATTATATATATGTCAATGGGTCTATTTAGCTCATTTCCTGATTGATTCTACCACCACCACTCCAGTGAAGGCGCTAATGAGCTAGATTACTACACACACAGTAGCAGAAGAATACCAGCTACACACAACGGCACGAATGAGGTAAAAGAAAGAAACAGGAGTGAGTCGGTTCATGGACGTATGGCACTCGATTCGCCCGGTTCAGTGCCACAAGTCGGGTTAATTAACCGGCTCTTCGGTCAGTTTGTGAACACTGAGATCAGGTAGTCTTCTGAATAGGTCGCGCAGATCTCAGAAATTGTATAGAGGGTTTTCACGATGCGTCATCAGACGCGTCATCAGACCAAAGTCGCCATGTTGGAGGTACTCCGCATCATAACAAAGCACAGGCACTGAAGTAAATCCTGAACGGCGTCAAGGAAAATGGTTAATTATTGCCGTGCTTTAGGTTGTACCAATAGGTCAGACGAGAACAACATCTGGAATATTATCGACTTCCAAAAGTTATTAAAAACCAGGGAGAGGAATGCCAGAAGTTATCAGAGGAAAGGAGGCGCTTGTGGTTGGCAAAGCTCAACCAGGATGTACGAGGGGAAATCTGTCTTGTTCGGTCTTTGAAATGAAAATAAACGATTGAGAGTCACTTGGCTACACCTTGAGTATCACAATGATCTCATACAGTTTAGGTTAGGTTGATTAAAGACGTTATTGCATTACTTACTTTGGCCTTCACAACACAACGGTCGTTAATGACTTGGTACTGCGTCTCCCTCACCCATCCACACACCCTGACCGTTATAAGCCTCCAAACTTTTGTAGGATTTAAGGTCTTCCGCTGTGTATGGGCTCGGCGAGAAAACCAGGTAGTTGACTATATAGGTATATGCAACTGAAGGAAGAATCACCGGGTAGCCATGGGTCCAAGAAGAGGGAGCCAACTTCTGCACCGCCAGTAAACTGTAATTTCTCAAAATATCGCACCTTTTTTGTGGTCCAAGTCTTTCCATGCCTTTGCATCTTGGACGCGTTTTGATGAGCTTTTCTGTTGTTTAGACATAAAGTATTAAAGTATCCAAAGTACACAATACTCCATTACTCCATTCAGTTGTTTACACCGAGTGCCTCCAACATGGCCGCGCAGCCAGGTTACCGCCCAGAATGTGACGTCGGTGAAAACCCTCTATACATTGTTCATCTGCTATTTTATCACTAAATTCACTTCTGAGACTTTTTAATGCGAGAAATCAACTATGTAGAGGTCAAATATGGGCCGTTTTACGAAAATTGATGGCTAATTGCAAATTTTGTCCGACTGTGTGTCGGAATTCAGTGGCCGGTGCTGCCTGGGTTGCTGCCTCGCCGCCCGGCCTGTCCTCCTTCACAGACCCCGGCCCGCTGGTAGCTAGATGGAGTTCCGTCACGGCCAGCAGCCTGCTCCATACCCGCACAAAGTCACCGTTTCTGGGTTACTGGACTACCAAACACCGCTGCCCTGGTGCTGGGGCAGCCAGGGCCAGGGCCTGCAGTAGTTGCTCTCCCTCCCCTCTTCCTGCTAAATGGCCGGTGTGTGTGAGACTGAGAGCGCGGTCAGCGAGCTTGTTACGCCCGCAATCTCTTACCACAGGTTCCAATTAATCTTATAATGGATATGTGTTGAGTTATTTAAACAAACGATTGGGGAAATAAACGCCTCTTGTCTGCGAGTGAGCTGGATGGAGCTCTATCAATGAGAGCTAGCTTGGCTCCTCCTAACGAGACCTCTGAAATTCACAAAAATGCATTAAACTGAAATCGGACAAAAGTGTTAGCTAAGCTTTGTAAGACCTTAGGGTAGCTGTGATACACATGCCGTGACGAAATTCGAAGTGTAAATATACTATTGTTATGCCAAAAGTGTAGCGTCGATCTTTTGCCATAGGATTGAATGGGACACATAGCCTAGCTGCTCCTCCTAAAGAGACCCCTCAAATTCACAAAAATGCCTTAAATTGAAATCGGACAAAAGTGTTAGCTTTGTAAGACCTTAGGGTAGCTGTGATATACATGCCGTGACTGTAAATATACAATAGTTATGCTGGCAGCCGGCCAGCTCCGCGGAGCCCCGGTAGTCCAGTAACCCAGAAACGGTGACTTTCACTTGGTATGGAGCCCAGCAGGCTGCCGCTTTCTCATCAGACTGTGTGGAGCTCCTGAACTTACCAAATTTGCAATTAGCCATCAATTTTTGTAAAACGGCCCATATTTGAGCTTTATATAGTTGATTTCTTGCATAAAAAAGTCTCAGAAGTGAATTTAATGACGAAATAGCAGACAAACAATGTGTAACTTTGCAGTGTCTGAAATATGAGACCTGCTGTCTCGTCTCCAATGTATGTGTATGTGGTTCACTCAACCAATCAGCGCGCAGCTTATCTAAATATTCATGAGCATACCATATTTGGAAGAAAAACTCTTGTTCCAAATAGGGCGATATTCACAGGGTAGTTAAGGGCCCATCGAATAGCAATTGGGACATTTTCAGCCCAACCAATGTTACATATCCTATTAGGAGACCTTAAGGAACAGTGTGAAATACCCTATACAACCATTATATCACCCATTATATATTTAACATACACCAAAGTATTGTACACATTTTGATGGGATTTTGACCAGATGATGGCTCTATATGAAAAGTCAGGGGATCACTAAAGTCATTACAATTCACTATTGTGGGGGACATGAAGATGCTACCAAATGCCCTGGCAATTTATTAAATAGTTTTCATTGTTGAGACTTGGACTAATTCCTCTGGTTCCCAAGCCAAGTCCCTACGGACTGACTGAGCTACTGCTGCCCCCAGTATTTCTAATATCCTGCCTACAGCCCTGCTTAAAAGGTGTTTGTGATCCATAGAAGTGAGGTTAAGGTGCTCTTTTGTAGTCTGTTACATGTGTTATTTGACAAATTCCAAATGTACTTAATGTGCGTTTATGGTGCTCAGTAATAGGGTGAGAGTGATTTTCATGTTTTACCTCTATGGTTTCAGGCCACATGCAATATTCTGTTGCGACCTTCTGTTTGTTTATAGTATTCACTACTGTACTCAAGATCCCATTGCACCATACATTCTGTTTATGGTACTCAGTAGTGACATAGTGAGATTTACTCCTGCTGTAATATGCCTGTAGGAACTTTAGAGTTTGGCTGTCTTGTTAGTCTGCTGCTGTATATGAGTGGTGAGATATTTGACATAAAGAACTAAATGCGCTGCATGCTACAGCAGGTACATACTGTAAAAACCTGCAGTAGTGACACCAGATGGATGGATGACTCTATAATCAACTGTGCGTGTGTCAAGGCCCCCTCTACTTGAAGGGTTAAAGTCAGGTCTTGAACACACTGCAAAAAATGTCAACCTTCACAGTTCATTTGACTCTTAAAAACGTGGAAATTCTTTTAAAATAAAATGACCGCTTCGTCAGTGGAAACTCTGGGGATAAATTCGTATCCTTTTGATACGTTTGGTTAAACGTGGGATTTGTATATTGAACAACAACTTGTAAAACAAATGTTTACTTTTTGCAGTGTGCTGCTGTGAACAGCGCGGGGCGGAGAGAGGTTTAGAGAGAAGAGAGCGTGTGTGGAGAGCGAGCGAGTATCGTCAGCTGGTCGAAAAGTGCTGGTTGAGAACAGTGCATGTGTGCGTGTGTTTGGGGGTGTGCAAGTTTGCGTTCATGTGTGTGTACGTGCGCAAGGAAAGCACCTCGGGGAGGAAAGGGTGCAGACGACAGAACAGCCGAGAGAGAGAGCATAGAGGGAACGAGGTTTTAGGGAGGGAATCAGTTTGTGTGTGGAGATCCAGACGAAGACAGTCGAAGCGCGCCGAGTGCTGCTCCGCCGTGCGTCCCGGACACGATTATTGAGCTGCGTGCTGCCCTTTGATTACCGTAAGCACTTAGGTTATTTGTTTATAGTGTGGAAGGCATATGGTTTAACTCAGTGTCAGACACTCTTCAGCTTAATGCTCATGCACATGGATGCAGAGGAGGTGAGACGCCTTTCAACTTACTTTACCAACGTTTTTATTGGCAGAGATAAGACTTTACTGACATGTTCAGCTGTGGCATGAGATACAAAGTCACTGTAGATATCTTAAAGTCTGTCCGGTAGGTAATATAGCCCATGAAGAGATTGGCATTTAAAGGATGCAGAGCATCTGAGAAGATGTTGTTGACTTGAGTTATTTTCTAACACTACAACTAGGCTACTCCTCAACACACCAGTGGGTCTACATGTGTGGCATTATTAAGTTGCTCCGTTCTCCATTTAATTCTCTAGATCTCCTCGTACGACCAGTAAAGCTGAATTCCTCCCTTTCTCTACAGGAGGAACCACAAATGTCAGCAAATGTCAAGCGCTTTGGCTTTGCTTTCAGGCTTATTAGCCAAACATACGATCAGCCCCGCTTGCCCTTTTGGCCAGCAGTTTGATAGGTGTGACCACACGCATAAGCCTATGTAAGAACGTGTGAGATATAAAACCGGTCGCAGAGGGGGGGAGTGGAATTATCAGTAGCTGGAAGGCTGTGTTTTCAATGTGTGTGCAACTGTGCACACACATTTAGACACAGATTCTCAGTCAGCAGAGCAACCTAAAGATAGCAAATCCCCCGTGGAAACCGTAATTAGTGGGGTGAAAAGAGAGAGAGAGGAGGAGGAGGAAGAGACATTGTTTGAACCATCTGATATCTGTTATATAATGACCTGTACAATGGAGACATGCTGGGTGAGAAAGTGAAGAGAAACCAGCAGAGTCAAGGAGTGATTTGAGCTTTTTAGTGAGAGAGATGCAGAGGTGTGTGTGTGTGTGTGTGTGTGTGTGTGTGTGTGTGTGTGTGTGTGTGTGTGTGTGTGTGTGTGTGTGTGTGTGTGTGTGTGTGTGTGTGTGTGTGTAGTTTGCCAAACCTTTGTTGGAAACAGTATCGGTTGCGGCACCTTCCTGAAATTTGTGTGTGGGCTGCAGAAAAATTGATCTTTTTTCTGCAGCATTTCTAAAGCATCTTTTCCTTTTGTAGGGCATTTGTATTTTTCTTGAATTGAGAGAATGAGCTGGACTTCTCTAAATGTTATTGCAGCTTTCCATGAAATTGGGTGGGCAGATATGTATGAGTCCTTAAAGGGAGCAGTCGACTAGATTTTGATGGGGATCTGGAGCGAGGATAGGATTTTCCAGCCAAAACAATAAAGAAAGAAATCTGATTCAAAAATTACATAATGTGGGGCCAAGGTACTCATTTATCCATATTATCATATTCAAGTGGTTGGTTTGGGGTGTTGCTGCAAGTTAGATATATATATATATATATATATATATATATATATATATATATATATATATATATATATATTTTTTTTTTTTTTTTTTTAAACACTTTTGAAGATAACTTGCATCAATGTCCCTCTATATAACAATGCAGCAAAACAAATTGATTTGCATGGTCATCCAAGCAACACAAGACTCAATGCAGAAGAGTTTAAAATGGAAATTTGTTGCAGTGTGTATCCTCTTTCCAAACACACACATATGCAAAACTTCCCCCTTGTTCACTCACAGCAGATAATGCTGCACAAAGCAGTGGAAAAGTCGACTCCTATTTCAGGTTCCTTCAGAAAGGCTCTTCTCCCCCTTTTTGCCGTCCCCTTCAGTCTGCAGGTGGTGAGTGGTCATGTTTTGCTAGCTTGGAGAGGGTTTCTTATTTAGTCTTAAGCCCCTGTGTGTGTGTGTGTGTGTGTGTGTGTGTGTGTGTGTGTGTGTGTGTGTGTGTGTGTGTGTGTGTGTGTGTGTGTGTGTGTGTGTGTGTGTGTGTGTGTGTGTGTGTGTGTGTGTGTGTGTGTGTGTGTGTGTGTGTGTGTGTGTTACACAATGGCTGTGTTTACATTGGATTTGGTGTGAACATGTTCATCCATGCACGCACATTCATTCCCACATGCAGGCTTTGTTTTCTCTTTAGCAGAGAGAGGAGTGTAGGTTTTTTTGTATCTTGTCTTTAGGCATACCAAATAGATACCATTTTTGACAAAGTTATTGCATGGTGTTTAGCACGGATCACAACACTCATTTGGGATGGTTTGTTAATTTTGCAAATTTACTTTTTCGTGAGTTGCCTCATTACTTTTCTCTTTTTTTTCAATCATTTTTTAATCAGTCAGTTTAGTGATAGGTGATTTATCTTCTATGTACAGTACATTTCATACATTGTGTATCCTGTGCTGTGTTCTTCCTTCATGAGCAGGGTGCTGGTAAGACCAGAGGGTGTCATTCCCTACAGAGGGAACACTGAAGGAACACCATGGCCTTAGCGGGATGCCCTGATTACTTCTTGCGTCCCTCAAACTACCAGGTAAATATTTCGCGTGTTGGATGTATCTATGTATGTATGAGTGCTTGTCAGTTTTGGATGGGAACATCTTAATCAAGAACATGTTACAGCAATTGTACACACTACAGTTTGGTTCATGAGGCAGAAAAGCTCATGCAGGGCTATAAACCCTTCTACTTTGGATATTTTGACTTGTCATACCAGGAAAAGCAGAGAAAAACTAACTTTAATGATGGCCCCATTTCTTTTGGCTTTGCCAGTTGTGAGCCAGCATACACAATCCCATTGCTCCCATTATTAATGTAATTAGTTTCACCTGTGGTTGACAAGTCCAAATGTCTTTGAGTCATATTCCACCTCATCGATAGTCAAAGCAAAATGCCTTGATTATTAGGGTTGGGCATCGTTTGGATTTTAACGATTCTGATTCCAATTGCGATTCTTCCTTTCGATTCTGGTTCTTATCGATTGTGATTCTTGGAGGGGTGGAGTTGAAGCAGGTCACATGCTAATTTCACAAATAAGAGGAAAGTTTTATTTTGATTCAATGGTGGGTTGCAGTTTTACAGGGCTTTTTCAACGTAAAATAAAGCCACACTAGAGCGCTGCTTACTGTGCTCCATGGCTGCAACACAACAAGCTCCTGGCTGCTACGGAAACCAAAACTTGCACATATTAAATTTTGAACCCATGATCAGATTTGAAACCAAATCCTCCAAACGATTCCAATAAAAAAACGATTCCACTCGAATCGTAATTTTTGAAACGATTCCAAGTAGGAATTGGTTCTCGATGCCCAACCCTATTGATTATAGAGGTCATCAATGTCCACGATGGACAAACAACAACAATGGGAAAAGTAATAGTATTGTAATCAGTGATGGCAGGAAGTCACGCAAACCTTAACTGCTTTGATAATAGAATCATTGTTAGTATGTTTTGTACTAAAGTTAACTAACTTCTAGGGATAATTTATGTGTGAGGCTTAATACAGTGCCTTGGATGACCAGGTAGAAAAATGGAGTAAAACTAAGTTGAATAAACATGATTTATGTGAAAAACAATAGTTTGTTTATAATATCGTTCTGACCTTTTATTTCAATAAAATTCAACTTTGATCCTTTTTAAAGTTGCTTCTTATTAGGGATGTCCAGATCCTATAACGTGATCAGAAATCGGGCCCGATCACGTGGTTTCAGACTTGATCGGAATCGGACGTTACCTCCCGATCAGGACTCTGATATATATATGTATATATATTCTCATTATTTTTTAACACATCTATAGTTATGCGGTGGCACAGAGTTAGACCCTTTTGACTCCACACAGAAACAGCAACGCGTGCGGCATGACATCACTTTGTTGCAGAGACGCTATTGGTTAAAGCCGGCAAAGTAGAACACGGAAGCAGCTTGAAGCGGAAAGTGCGAGTATGTCTGCGGACAGTAAGAGTCAGCAGTGCAGTTCCTAAAAGCACATTACTGGCTTTGCAAACACTGTGGCACTTTTATTTTTTTATTTGTTTACATGCCTGCCGGGTATTTTAAGTTGAGGTGCTATTTGTTTTTATATTAGACTTTTTTATATTTACTGTCGCACTAAAGTCCAAAAGTGAAGAATTTATGTTATTACTTGATTGTTCAAGCTACCTCACATAAGAGCTCTGTTTGTTAACAGAGTTGTTGAATGTTAAAATAAGGTGAATTAAATAAAAAATAAAGAACATCCTGGATCTGTTTTTTCGCTCTTCTTTATTCTTTTTTTATATATTATAGAAGTATCGGATTGGGACTCGGTATCGGTAGATACTCAAAATCAAATGACTCGGACTCTAGGGCAAAAAAACCTGATCGGGACATCCCTACTTCTTAATATAGTTAATTATTGATCAAAGTTGTGGGGTGGGGGGGACATAGTATTTGAAAAAAAGATCTGCCCAACATTCATATGTGTTAGTAGATAGTCTGTGTGCATGCTAATGCTAAAGCATACGCTGTCCTTGCCAAGTAATTAATTAAATGTGTTTAGGATTGATATCTTGGCTCAAATGTTGGTACATTTATTCTACAGCATTTTTATATTGTCCATAAACAAACTGTATTGAGTCAAATTGACACCTGTGAACTCGGCTGTTGGGCAAAGTTTGCTTTTTCCTGCATAATTCGAAAGCTACGTAAGTTAGCTCTTAGCTAACTGCTCGTGTACTTGCTACGTTGAACTTTGTTCTTGCATTGTCGCCTTTTTCTCTCATTTCAGAAATGAAGTTGGTGAGTAAAATGTTATCGTAATGAATAATAATTATGTAAATATCTACAAAAGTAAGATCCACGTTAAAAATAGAAGTAAGCGCTAGAATCTGAAAACAACTTTATTGGCATATCACCTTTTTAAAGTTGTTATGGTGTATGTTTCAGCAAACAGCTGTCTGTTCATGTATTTAGCAGACACTGACCTAATTTGGCATTTATTTTCAATGCTGTTTTGGATTGTTTCTTGGCCACCAGGGGAGCGTAAGTCCAATATTCTCTCTCCTTTAGCTCTGTCTCCTAAGACAACATGTGTTTTTGTAGCTGCTAAATGCTCCTCTGTGTTTACAAGCTAGTTGCTAACTTTTCACTGTTCATGTTACACATATTATTTCATTAATATAAAAATACTGATTATTGCAGCTTTACATTTGGAATTATCGTTTTATCTTTAGGTTAGAAAAGGGTTTGGGTTATGAGTTAGGGAAATACTGTAGTTAGGGGAACGTCCTAACGCGTATAGTTGTACAAACCTCTGTGTGTATCAACATTTGTACAGTGGCTCTGTGAGTCTACTTGCTTCACAGTAAATGACTCCTAGCCTAGTTGGGTGAAATATGGCGTCTCTGCAGCACAACAGACCCACTTCCACTGTCCAACTCTTGCAGAATGAGCCCTTTGTTTCTTAGCTCGGATTTTCTCCTCTCCAACCCTCCAGTAACCTAAAGAATTTGGCTAAAGAGCATGGTGGAGGTCTATAAATAGAGTGCTAAACAAACAACAATAACAGGCCGAAAGCATGGGATTGATGGCATGACGTCTTACTGGGACGGATGGGACGATAGAGGTGACGTAGCCTCAGCTGCCTTATTCCTCTTAGTGGGGGTACATAAGTGCACCTCCCTGCTAACCCAAACTGTGGGACCGTTGAGCCCCTGTTGAGCTGACATGAAGTTGGATTGGGTCACGTTAGCTTCCAGGAAAGGGTTTTGCACCACTAAGACTGCAGTGAATAGTGAATTGAATCCCCCATAGAAAACAACATTCCTCCTCTCTGAATCTAGAAAAAAACAGTTTGATAGTTAGAGGGAGAGAAGTGGCTTACAACATTGCTCTGTGTGTTTTTATGTAAAGCTTGCCCGTTGACGTGACACAGCATGGCACACACACCTATGCCCCATGGAGTCTCTATGCAGGCAGTCACTGTACGTTTAGTGTGTATAGATAAGGAGCAAATGAGCCCTCTTTTCTACATACTTACATTACGCCAGGCATGTTTGGGAATCTGGGCTTTGTTCCAGGCCTGTCTCCAAAGTGTATGCGTCTGTCTATCTTAGTGAGAACTTTGGATCAATGCCAGAAATGACTCTGAGGAAGCAATTCTCTTTTTTTCCTCCTATCTCCTTATATATGAGTGTGTATTTGTTCATGTGCATACACATGAACTGCAGAGCACTGAGAAACCACAGTGCACACACTCGAAGCTCAGCTGAGTTATGACTTTAACCAATCGGAAGAGCAGAAAGAATGGAGCGTTCAACAGATCCTCCCCTGAACGTCACTATTTATGCAAACAGTCCCGAACGTGTATGTTCTGTCTGAGAACATGGATTACAGTTTATTCCTATCTTTATGTTTTGAGAGCTCAGATGTTAGCAGCTGTATGCAGTGGTCACCACAGCAATGGGCACGCTCAGTGCTTGTGCATTCGAGGAAGCATAGCAATTGATTCTCTGAAAGTATGTTGAAATGCCCAGATGTTAATGCTGGGGGCTATAGAGTGACAGTGGAGTGACAGCGGAGACGTTTGTGGAAGTTCTACGGACTCCAAGAACCATAACATTGGTTGAAATAAATGTGTCTTGAAGATGAGAAATAACTCAAATCCAAGAAAACCACAGGAAATGACTCTTTAATTTCAGTAGGACAGAGAATCAAAGCAAGCAGTCCTCCAGAAGAAAGGAACAAGCGGGAGGAGACAACATTGTTCAAAGCCAGCAACCTTGAGCAAGATTTCTTCACACAACCTCTGACAACCGTTTGACACTGTTCATTGACCTGTTAAAGTGCTCCTATTGTGCTTTTTGGCTTTTCCCCTTTCCTTTATTGTGTTATACATATAGATTTTGTGTACATGTTACAGGTTTACAAAGTGAAAAGCCCAAAGTCCACCCCAAAGGCACTTACCATCTTCCAGAGAAAACACTGCCATTATAATGCTCGCCTAGCTGCTAGCGTGGCATGCCCTCATACTCTGCTTCTGACTGGGTAGTAGTCCTTAAGTACTGCGAAGTGAGATGTCTCACTCTGTAGCTAAAACAGAGAGCTCATGCACAGGGTGAAAAGAGGAGCTGCAGCAGTGTGCAGTACAACAAATATATGGTGTTTTCTGAAAATTAAACCATGTAAAACTATTCTGATATAACCCCTAAATACAATTATGAACCTGAAAATGAGCATAATATGAGCACTTTAATTTTTTTTTTTTTTTTTTTTTTTTAAAGAAATCTCATTTGGAAGGAACTCCAACATGGCTTTTAGCACAGACTATAGACAATCCACCAGCATATTGCATCTGAAAAGTATGTCTAATAAGGCTATTTCTGTAAATCTTGCCAAAGATATACAAAAACAACCAAATAGTCCTCCAAGAAAACCAGTAGTGCTGGGTTTGGGTTTTGTCAACTAGCTATAATTTTACATTGGTCAATTGGTCCACAACTTTATTCCACACTGAAATATCTTAAACAGTAAATGGATTGCTATACAATTTTTGTTTAAGACATTCTTGTCCCGCTCAGGATGAATCCTACTAATTTTGGTCAGCTCGTAACTTTTCATCTAGCGCCATCATCAGGTCAAAATGTCCAATACTTTTATGGCTAGATACCTGCAAAACTAATGACATTCCCATCAGCCTCAGTTGTAGTTTGTGTTTAGCACAAATTAGCAAAGGTTAGCATGCTAAACTAAGATATTGAACATCGTACACAAACATCAGCATGTTAGCATTGTCCTTGTGAATATGTTTGCATGCTGACGTCAGCATTTAGCTCAAAAGCACCTCTGTGCCCAAGTGCAGCCTCACAGATTTGCTAGCAAGGCTGCAGACTCAAACGTGTTCACCTTTTAACAACAAGCACTTTATTGCACACCATAGAAGCCACATCAACATGGTCTGCACACTCTCTATTCAGATCAGCTAAAAAAACATCTACTAGCTTTATAGTTAATTTCATATATTTAAAAACGGCTTACTCTTTGATAAGGAGAACAAAAATTGCCCCTAGTTTTTTAATTTGTTTTGGATAATTTTTATCATGTTACTGCCTAATGGAGATACAACTACATACAAATATTAGATATATATTGACTCAATATATCCTGTCTGGCCACAGGCAGGTCACTGAACTGAAAAGAAGAAAAAGAATTTCACTGAAAGATGAAAGGGCTGTTATGAAACTTAAAACACAAGACTCGATGACTCGATGACTGGCTCACAAACCTGACAGACTGTACTACTTACACCCTTAATATTAGTAATATTAAGAATGTTGTTTGTAACTATTAGAAAAACAATCCACATCTGGAAAATGCTCTTACTGAGAAACCAATGCCTACTTTAAAGTTACTTTGTCAGTTCCTGTCAGTTCGGGAACTAGTTGACCATTGAGTTAGCATCAGTACACTATCTCTTCAGACTAAAGTCAGAGAAAGTGTATTACTGGGAGTTCACAATTAAGTTTTTATGGGGAATGTAGCTGTAAAGATGACTCTTTTACTGCACGAGTGCTGCTGAGGAGGGGGGGATTTGCCTTGGGTTTACTTGTAGCTATATATTAACACCGCTGCTAGTGATATCTGTTACTAGATCTAGGACACTGTCCTGCCCCCAACTCCATGCAGTGGACACAATTACTCTCTTATGGCCAGGAAAAGGTAATCTAAAACCAGTGCTAATACTGCTGAAAGAAGAATTACGGACGCAGATCGTATGGCTGTAATGTTTACCAACAACAAAATTTCTCTCTTAAACTCTTGATTTGTCCTTAAGTTTCCTAAGTTTTAAAAAACAATGACATACATATTCTCTATGTGCCACTCCCAACTCTTCATTGTGGCTATATGATTCTTACACCTTAATTTATTTATTTAGTTAAGATGATGTACATTTAGTAGAAGTGTGTCTTTGCATAATTGTATCCATATTTCCCCATAATACAGCCGGACATATCTGGTATCTTAGAGGAATAGTAAAACACTTTGGCAAATAGACTTTTGCTTACTTAAGAGTTAGATGACAAGATCTATTACACTCTCTCGTCTGCCGTATTAGGCTACAACCAGCAGCTGGTTAGCTTAGCTTCACACAAAGAAAATGGTGAGTAAACACAGCTAGTCTGACTCTTTCCAAAGGTAACAAAACCCCCCTACCAACAGCTTTCTAAGATATTTTAACTCGTTATATCTCATTTGTTTTATCTGTACAAAAACTGAAATGTAAAAACATCAATTCAGTTTTATGGGGCTTTATGTGCCACTATTTCCTATATCCTAGCTTCATTTAGTTACTGCTTTTAGCCAAGAAATAATCCAGCACATAATTTACAGATGTAACAAATAGTAAGTTATCTATATCATCTAAATTAGTGAGCTTTAAAGGTGCTGGTTGCCACACTTTCTACCTTTTGAACATTGTCAGCTAGCTTCTCCATTTCCAGTCTGTATGCTAAGCTAAGCTAAGCAGCTTTTTTTTCAGTTTACATGGTTTGTCCATGCAACATCAGTTTGTACAGATGGACCTACCTGTGGATCCAACAGAGTTTAAGAGCTAAATGCGAGGTTATCTCGTCTGGAGTAATGCTCATTGTTGTTTGCATGTTGGCTTGTTTCTTACTTTATGAACTCCAGGCAATGTCTGAGAAATCTGGTTCTAAAATAGTCTGGGGTTTTCCCTTTCACACATGTAGGACTCAACAAGAGATTGTCTGTGTCGGACACAGTCTCACTTACTGGAAAAACGTTTGGTTTAGTTTGGACCTGGCTTGGCGCTGGGTAGTGTGTGCAGCTGACAGGATATGATGCTGATTACACCATGCTTTCATAATTTGGTCATAAACAACCAAGTCTCTTGTTGTTCCTTGAATTTGTCTGACAATGTCGGCATCGGCTCTTACCAACCGAAGTTCCTGAATCTCGTCTCTTCAGTTGACATTTTCTTCTTCTTCACCCTGATGTTTGATTTCTTCTGGTTCTGCATGAGCTGCATGAAACGCCATCAACATGCCCATTCTTTTGCTGTGAACTCACATTTTGGACTTCATCAGAGATAACGCAGAATTTGTGCTATGAAGCTGGCAGGGTAAATACCATTTATTGTCTAGTCCAACTGATTCGGACATTTGTGTTCTCACATACAGCTCCACCGGGTAATGTCCAGATAATTTTAGGTTTGCAGTGCATGTGTGAAAAGGGCTTGTCTTTCATATGATGAGTAAGATATCAGAGGGAGTTTAGTGAGCAAGTTGTTGTAGCTCTAGCTGAAGCCTGCAGACTTTATTTTGTCAGCACACAGGCCCTGTAGCCAAGTTGCCTTCCTTGGAAAGCTTTTGGCTTCTCAGAGCTATAAATCTTAGTGTGTGTGTGTGTGTGTGTGTGTGTGTGTGTGTGTGTGTGTGTGTGTGTGTGTGTGTGTGTGTGTGTGTGTGTGTGTGTGTGTGTGTGTGTGTGTGTGTGTGTGTGTGTGTGTGTGTGTGTGTGTGTGTGTGTGTGTCAGTCAGCACAACTGGACCCCTGGCCACGAGCAGTTACTGGAAGCAATGCTTTCCTCGTTCTGCTTTTTCCTGGAAAAGGGAAGATTGACAATTTGTTTGGCCTTCTTCCCTCCATTTCTGCACTGCAGCTATCCTGCCTTGAGGCTGCTTCAAATTAGACAACGTGAGGAGCTTGGAAGTGTGTGTGCATCTCCAGACGTGTGAACTTGTATAAGTGTGAGCTGGTATGTTTTCTGGTATCTATTTTTTTTTCTGATACGCACAAATCTGATGTGAGTTTCCATTTGTGAGTTTAAGACTAGAGAGAGAGAGAGAGAGAGAGAGAGAGAGAGAGAGAGAGAGAGAGAGAGAGAGAGAGAGAGAGAGAGAGAGAGAGAGAGAGAGAGAGAGAGAGAGAGAGAGAGAGAGAGAGAGAGAGAGAGAGAGAGAGAGAGAGAGAGAGAGAGAGAGAGAGAGAGAGAGAGAGAGAGAGAGAGGTGTCTCTGAACTTAAGGCTTGATGTTCCTAGAAAGCAGAGGCATGAACCCACCCTTTGTCTGACCCTTTGAACTCTGAAAATAAGACGTTGTCTTACCCTTCACTGAAATATTCGACATGTCAAACCCACTGCATGGTTTGTACCGCAATAAAATCTTTATTTTTTCTTCCTTTTTTTTGACAGGAGAGCATGGACCGCACTTCCTCTCGCAGACCTCAGGAGCTGATTGTTCCAGGCTTTCAGCGCTCAGCCAATCAAAATGTGCCACATCACCATGGTAACTCTCCTCTCCTCATCCAACCTATGTTAAATCTATAGAGGGATGAAAATCAGAAACTATGAAATATTGTCATATTCCCCATGCTCTCTATCTACTCGTAATGTTGTAAAAGATGCACAAGACACAGTTACTTCCATATTTCCCTTTTTCATACTTTTCTAAATGGGATCTCTCCAGAGCCAAAACACATTTGCGGTTCCACTGAACGTTCTTCTCTAAAAATCCCCCATCTTATTCGCTATCGCCAACTCCATCTAGGACATTGTCTTCCTTCATCACTGTGCCTCCCCCACTTTTTTTTTTTTTAGCACTGCTCAGCACTTTTCTACAACACACACACACACACACACGCGCGCATTAGCCTGCTCCTAAAATATTCCTAGAAATCCCTTCAGCGATAGTGGAAAATCTTGGGAATCCTTTTTGGAAAGCGGCCAACTTGTGAAGAGGAGAGAATGTAAATTATCTCTCCTCAACCTTTTTTCTTATCCTCACTTGGCTTGGTGGTTAAGTGGATTGTCTGCACTGTGAGAGTATTAACTAAGACTTCACATGAACAGGGACGAATGGATGGTGTGTATATATAGGCCTATAGGTCACCCAGTGCAGGGCAGAGGGGAGTTTATGGTACGTAGGCCATATGTCTGTGGGGCAGGGGGTGGATATAGTAGAAGGTATGCTGGTTCATACTCACTGTGGTTACATTACAGGCTGTGACACCACAGACGACCCCAGAGTGATAAGACAGCCTTTTTTAACAACTGGAAAAACTTTTGCCCTAATATTACTCCTGCTTTCCTTACCTACACATAAAAAATATAGATTGCAGCAAATAACTTAAAGGTGTTATTTACGACATTCAGAGTCTGGGCTTACCTGCAAATGGCGCTCACCTCTGACGTTGCAAGAGGGTGTGCGTTATGCTTCTGCTACGACTCCATCCAGCCACCATGGGTAATAATGGCCGTTGGAACACCGCTCTCCCGTGCACTCCCGGCCTGGGCCAGAGCAGCGGAGATTAGCTAGCCAGTGGCACCCGAACACGAAGAGAGGGGGGGGACAACAGTTTCAAGGGGAGGGACTTGCATACACTAACGTGCACATGCACCCAGCCCACCTACCAAAACAAAGAACAGAGAAGTTCAGATTAACACACATAGAGTGAGTGTGACTTAATTCTCTTCTCCAGACGCTATTACTCCACTATATCGTTATGTAGCAGATATTTGTTTGCTGCTATATTAATGTTCTAAATGTCGTTTTATAGCATTTTTAAAGTAAAGGACACACAGAATTTACTATGTCCTTTTCTGCAAAAGAAAGTCCACTGTAGGTTTGTGTACAGTGATCCAAATTTCCAGCTACAGTATGTGGATCACATGCATCAGCATCACTGAATAGCAGCAGTTAGTTCTTCCATAATGCACTGTTTGCATGCAAGAGAAGGATTATAATAGTTGTTTAGGGAAACAAGCACTCCTTTTACAGATTAGTTAATGTTCAAAGAGCAGACGCCAGTAAAATAAGATTGGTTCTGAATAAATAAATAGATGAGATGTTTAACTGATCTGAATTTCCTATGCTAAAGACCATCATATAGTTATATAAGCCTTAATCTGTCAAATGTCTATTGTTTTTAAGGAGACTCATTCAGTTTTTAGTGTAGCCATCAATCATTGAGTTTCCCTGATAATATGTCTTGGTTGAAAAAAAACCTGATTGATAGCTTTAATAAAAAAGCCAGAGTCAAAGATACCCAGCTGCTGTTTTATTCTGACTTTGTACTCCAGAGAAAGATCACATCAACCTCACTGATGGACGTGCTGTATATATTTAGATCATGCCAGGCTCAGGTTACACGCCCTTCATTTATGCTGGGCCTGTCTTTTATGATGATCTGACGACATGTGTCATACATACCATGGCATTAACTGCATGTAAGCCAGCCAATATACTGTACCAGATTTAATGTTTTGTTTGTATTTATTGTTATGAAGCCTCTTATTTGTTTTGTGTGCTTTTCCTTCAGAATTGCCCTGCTTCACTTCAATAGAGTTAATTCATTGAGCTTTATAAATACAGACCTACAGTGGGTCAAAAAAGTATTTAGTCAGCCACCAATTGGGCAAGTTCTCCCACTTAAAAAGATGAGAGAGGCCTGTAATGTTCATCATAGGGACACTTCAACTATGAGAGACAAAATGAGAAAAATATCCAGAAAATCACATTGTAGGATTTGTTATGAATTTATTGGTAAATTCCTCGGTAAAATAAGTATTTGGTCACATACAAACAAGCAAGATTTCTGGCTCTCACAGACCTGTAACTTCTTCTTCAAGAGGCTCCACTGTCCTCCACTAGTTACCTGTATTAATGGCACCTGTTTGAACTTGTTATCAGTATAAAAGACACCTGTCCACAACCTTAAACAGTCACACTCCAAACTCCACTATGGCCAAGACCATAGAGCTGTCAAAGGACACCAGAAACAAAATTGTAGACCTGCACCAGGCTGGGAAGACTGAATCTACAATAGGTAAGCAGCTTGGTGTGAAGAAATCAACTGTGGGAGCAATTATAAGAAAATGGAAGACATACAAGACCACTGAAAATCTCCCTCGATCCGGGGCTCCACGCAAGTTTAAGTTTTTTTAAGTGGGAGAACTTGTACAATTGGTGACTAACTAAATACTTTTTTGCCCCACTGTATGCTAGTTAGTTAAAGTTAAAAGTTCAGAAACTTGCATCTCAGTAATGATTGTTAAGAGAGGAAAGCATTTTACCCACCCGCACTTACACATCTTGTGTGATGTGTGTGCTGAGACGTCACTAGTTTCACTTTCACTTTATTATCCATAAGGAAAAAACGGGCTTCCTACAATGCAAAATGTGACTACACTGACAACAAAAAATACAAAGTGATCTCAGTACAGAATTAAATGATTTGTTGACTCCTTCTGCAAAAGTACCAAGGGCATGTTTATGATAAATATAACTGGAGTATATATTTTTTTATTGCAAATAAAGGACTTCAATTGCACTTTGCCCTTAAAAACCTGAACAACCAGCTCTCTTCTCTGACCTCGAGACTGCCGTCAGAGATTGATGATTGCGGGTTGAAGTGGCCAGGGACAAAAAGCACTCATTCAGTGTATTCTGGGATATTACAGGAATGAATTGGTCACACTTGTATGGTAGGTTTTGTTGTCAGAAGCTAACCGGAGTGCTGCTGCAGTTCATCTACATACATTCAAAGTCACAGTTAGTAGAAGAGAAGGAGGAGGCATTTTCATGCTATATGTCCTCTGGCTTCACCGACTGAAGCCAGTAGTGCAGTGTGGGCCAAGCCAGCAACAGGAGGAGGGAGAGGAATGCCAATGAAACCATCATTATCCTCTTAAAGCTGCACTAGGCTACATTTGTATGTAAAACTCCTGCCGGCTTATCAGCCTTAATCGCAAAGTAGTGCTTCAACAAGGAAGAGAAAAAAAAAAACAGGAGGATAAGATTTCTGGATATTGAAGTTCTGAAGAGTTACATTTATTGCTCCACCTGCAGCCTTTAATGTGTAATAGGCCTTTTTCACAGAAGCTCACAGCAGCCCGGGTTTGAATCCGACCTGCAGCCCTTTGCTGCGTGTCATTCCCTCTCTTTCTCTCCCCCTTTCCTGTCTAGCCACTGTCACTATCGAATAAAGGGAAAAGCCTCAATAAATAATCTTTAAAAAAAAAAAGAGTGATGGCTGAATCACATTGAGCTGTCTCCTTTCCTGGTATTATTCATATGGACTCACTCATGTATGTGCTTTTCCTACTATGACAAGTAAAAATGTGAAAAAGGCCTACAGCATATTGCAGCTTTACTCTTGTTATTTTCTGTGTGTGTGTCCCCTCCCCAACCCATGTCCCACTCATGAACCCCAGCATCACATGCCCTTCTGTCCCAGAATGTCTTTTCTGTGTATGTATGTGTGTCATGCATACCTGTGTGTGTGTGTGTGTGTGTGTGTGTGTGTACACGTGTACATGCAGTACAATGTGTACTTTTTTGTTTAATTCTGTATAATTACATGCACATGCTCAACAACACTGCATAGAGTACATGGTGTCCAAGGCTGTGTGTGTGTGTGTCTGCCTGTGTGTTTTGGTGCCCTACTTTGTCCTGATCGTGAACGTTCCCCGAGTGCTGTAATTTCTTCTGACAGGAATGTCAGGAATTCTGTGTATGGTGTTGGCGTGGGACACACATAGGACCAAAGGGCTTTGGACACACACATACAGAAACACAGGCCGTAGCACATACCACACTTGTAGGGACATTTAACGGACATACTAAGTCTTGCACTCATCTGCTCTTGACGTAAAACTGGCTTTTTGAGAGAGATTTCAATCCCGCTAGTACACTTTTCCCCACTAGCTGACAGTGCACATTAACTTGTAAGAAGTGTATGTTTAGAAAATGCAGTCTGAAAGTTCAACTCCATTTGTTTCTGAAGGGCAATTGATTTTGCAGTATTAAGTATTAATCCTGGACTGACTTCAGTTAATTAATAACAGGTCAGGTTAAAAGACAAGCAATGACTGGCAACTGCCTTGTTGACTGTCCTGCAAGAGCAGCTCTAAAGACCCTTTCACCCTGGTTTGGTTTAGTGTGGGTTCAGTCTGTGGGTGACTGTTGGTTCCAATTTACAGTGCTTGATGAACAACTCAGCCCCATGAATGAAAGGTTTCACATAATCTGACCAATGGGAAGTTAGCGAGTTAGTCTAATATACAGCCATTGGAAGAAATCCAAGCCAAAATGAAATCCAACACGAGGAGTAGTGATACTTCAAAATAAGGCTGTGTGTTCTCTCTGCTCTTGTGCTCGATGGTTCCGGACCACAATGTATTTAGACTGTTGACTGTGTTAAATAACAACTAATTAAAGGTCAGAATGCTGTGGCATTGTCTCAGTATGCACAGTAGGAGTTTCACACTAACAGGATCACCTGAGGCGAGTGGATCTGCGGTCCTGCAACTTTTGCTGTCACTCACTCACTTTCTTCTTCCACCCTTCTCCACCTCTCCCATCCCGCTGCCCGCCCATTTCTACAGACGACGATGTGGATCTGGAGCAGCTAGTGAATGACATGAACTCCTCCGTGGAGAGTGTGCACTCCACGCAGGCAGACACGGCGCTAATCCTGAACAATGGCCATGTGCATGCTCCACACCAACACCACCACATGCACCATGCCTACGCGGGACAGGGCCAGTCCCACCGTCGTCACACCCCACCCTTGCTCCCTTCCTCCCCCTCCAGGGAGAAGCTGCGGCACTCTCAGCCCATGCACATCCAGGCCGTCAGGTAGATACACATTACCTGTCCCCTGCATCCATTTCACTCTCTAATGTCAAGATAAAGACAGCTGGCAAAACTGAAAATATGTATAAAAAACAAGATAGGAAGAACTCTCCTGTTTGTCTTTTGACTGTGTGCTTTTGTTGTTTTGTAGAAAATGTAAATGAAGACAATAAGACACTCTTTGAAAATCACATTAATTAGAAGTGTTATTAATAAGCTTCTAAAGCATTTTGACGTTAGTCTTGTTTTGTTTTTGATTGTGATTTAAAGGCCACAAACACTTTGCTATTTTATACCAAACTCTCAAAATATCTTGTTGATCAAAGGTCAAAGATAACTTTTAAGCATACATATATATTTTTTTATATATACAGTGAGGAAAATAAGTATTTGAACCCCCTGCTATTTTGCAGGTTCTCCCACTTGGAAATCATGGAGGGGTCTGAAATTGTCATCGTAGGTGCATGTCCACTGTGAGAGACATAATCTAAAAACAAAAATCCAGAAATCACAATGTATGATTTTTTTACTATTTATTTGTATGATACAGCTGCAAATAAGTATTTGAACAACTGAGAAAATCAATGTTAATATTTGGTACAGTAGCCTTTGTTTGCAATTACAGAGGTCAAACGTTTCCTGTAGTTTTTCACCAGGTTTGCACACACTGCAGGAGGGAGTTTGGCCCACTCCTCCACACAGATCTTCTCTAGATCAGTCAGGTTTCTGGGCTGTCGCTGAGAAACACGGAGTGTGAGCTCCCTCCAAAGATTCTCTATTGGGTTTAGGTCTGGAGACTGGCTAGGCCACGCCAGAACCTTGATATGCTTCTTACAGAGCCACTCCTTGGTTATCCTGGCTGTGTGCTTTGGGTCATTGTCATGTTGGAAGACCCAGCCTCGACCCATCTTCAATGCTCTAACTGAGGGAAGGAGGTTGTTCCCCAAAATCTCGCAATACATGGCCCCGGTCATCCTCTCCTTAATACAGTGCAGTCGCCCTGTCCCATGTGTAGAAAAACACCCCAAAGCATGATGCTACCACCCCCATACTTCACAGTAGGGATGGTGTTCTTGGGATGGTACTCATCATTCTTCTTCCTCCAAACACGGTTAGTGGAATTATGACCAAAAAGTTCTATTTTGGTCTCATCTGACCACATGACTTTCTCCCATGACTCCTCTGGATCATCCAAATGGTCATTGGCAAACTTAAGACGGGCCTTGATATGTGCTGGTTTAAGCAGGGGAACCTTCCGTGCCATGCATGATTTCAAACCATGACGTCTTAGTGTATTACCAACAGTAACCTTGGAAACGGTGGTCCCAGCTCTTTTCAGGTCATTGACCAGCTCCTCCCGTGTAGTCCTGGGTTGATTTCTCACCTTTCTTAAGATCATTGAGACCCCACGAGGTGAGATCTTGCATGGAGCCCCAGTCCGAGGGAGATTGACAGTCATGTTTAGCTTCTTCCATTTTCTAATGATTGCTCCAACAGTGGACCTTTTTTCACCAAGCTGCTTGGCAATTTCCCCGTAGCCCTTTCCAGCCTTGTGGAGGTGTACAATTTTGTCTCTAGTGTCTTTGGACAGCTCTTTGGTCTTGGCCATGTTAGTAGTTGGATTCTTACTGATTGTATGGGGTGGACAGGTGTCTTTATGCAGCTAACGACCTCAAACAGATGCATCTAATTTAGGATAATTAATGGAGTGGAGGTGGACATTTTAAAGGCAGACTAACAGGTCTTTGAGGGTCAGAATTCTAGCTGATAGACAGGTGTTGAAATACTTATTTGCAGCTGTATCATACAAATAAATAGTTAAAAAATCATACATTGTGATTTCTGGATTTTTGTTTTTAGATTATGTCTCTCACAGTGGACATGCACCTACGATGACAATTTCAGACCCCTCCATGATTTCCAAGTGGGAGAACTTGCAAAATAGCAGGGTGTTCAAATACTTATTTTCCTCACTGTATATATATATATATATATATATATATATATATATCGCCCGGTGGGAAGTGTCTTTTTTCCAAGGGACCAGTCACAGACTGATGGCAGCATTAATGTAAAGGCTATTATTTTCTTTGATGGATGGCATGGCGAAATTGAGAATTAAAAAAAGAATGAAATAAAAGGCAGATTCAATTGGGGTCCTACATTAAGTCAGTGCTAAAAGCTAACTTGAGATTTGAAAATATGACTACTTCTAAGTTTCCAACCGAGCAGTCCCACTGTAACTGTAGTTTAAAGAACATCTTAAAAATATTTTTTTTTAAAAATGACCAGAGACTTAGACCTTGTAGGGGGCAACTTAGGCCCGGTGGGCCACCGGGCTTGCAATACACTGGGGGAAACCCTGTGGCATCATCATGTGTGTGCAGTATTGTCAGTATTGCGATGACTAGCCAGCCATGACATTAGTGTATGTGTCTCCCTCTGCAGGTGCCTGCAGGAAGAGCATCGGCTGCGTCCAGCCTCCATGCCTGCCATCCCCAACCCTTTCCCTGAGCTCTGCAGCCCAGCAGGCTCCCCCGTGCTCAGCCCCATACAGACCTCCGACAACCACGTAAGTACACCCATACCACATCACTGGCACTAATACACACTCGCTGAAATTATACAACTGACTGGAGGAGGCAGGTATGCTAGTGTTGGAAGCTTTATGACTGAGTGGGACAGGGAAAAACAGGGAAACAGGAAAAACTAACCACACCAACGTTTCAGAAATGGTTACTGGTCAGTATCACAATAGTTGTGATATATTTTGGACTCCTCGTTGTATTTGATGTCCTTTACTTGACCACTATCACGTGTGTGTGTGTGTGTGTGTGTGTGTGTGTGTGTGTGTGTGTGTGTGTGTGTGTGTGTGTGTTATGAAACCCGCTGACTGGCCTGTTATGTTCAGGTCAGAACAGCATGCGTTGACTTTGGCTGCAGACAGTCTTTCCTTCTATTACACAGCTCACCCTGGGTTATCTGACTGTACTGTATGTGTGTGTTCTTGTGGAAGCATCATTATCAATCACACACACACACACACACACACACACAGTGACAGACATGTTTTGCTGTGGACGGAGGTGAGCAATGTCTCCAGGATGCTACAGACAGAGCGCAGACTTCCGTAGCGGAGCTGGGAATACGGCTGGGAACGTCTGCAGTTCGGATCTCTCTGAACCTGTCTGCCGGCTCTGACAAGACAGGCGCCCATTTCCGGTTCACACGCTTTAACCTTGGCTCTTAAAGTGTGTGTGTGTGTGTGTGTGTTGTGTGTGTGTGTGTCATAACCTTGCCCTTCCTTCCCCCGGTAGAGCCTTCTGTCCCAGGAATGTTCCATTCCTCTCAAAGATGTTTTCAGGATGCCCACCCTGAACAATAAGAGTTATTTTAGATGTTCACCCTTTCTTGCGCACTTACACATATAATTACACACACAAGTGGCAATATTCAGTTCACACGCACACAAAAACATGTGATAGCATTATTTTTGCATTTTGTTGATCTCATCTCACAAGGTCTGGAGAGAGAACAAGTTTGCAGTTTGTACAAAGAATATTTTGTGTGTTTGAGTGTGTGAGAGCTGACCATATGTTGCATCATGTCTCTATCCCAGAACATCTACATTTTATCCAGTTTAGTTCATTTATCTATTGTTTTATGTATCTTATTGATATAGAGAGGAAAATGCATTTGTATTTTGCTATAAATAGTATATTTACATTTAGATACAGTGAGGAAAATAAGTATTTGAACACCCTGCTATTTTGCAAGTTCTCCCACTTGGAAATCATGGAGGGGTCTGAAATTGTCATCGTAGGTGCATGTCCACTGTGAGAGACATAATCTAAAAACAAAAATCCAGAAATCACAATGTATAATTTTTTAACTATTTATTTGTATGATACAGTTGCAAATAAGTATTTGAACACCTGAGAAAATCAATGTTAATATTTGGTACAGTAGCCTTTGTTTGCAATTACAGAGGTCAAACGTTTCCTGTAGTTTTTCACCAGGTTTGCACACACTGCAGGAGGGAGTTTGGCCCACTCCTCCACACAGATCTTCTCTAGATCAGTCAGGTTTCTGGGCTGTCGCTGAGAAACACGGAGTTTGAGCTCCCTCCAAAGATTCTCTATTGGGTTTAGGTCTGGAGACTGGCTAGGCCACGCCAGAACCTTGATATGCTTCTTACAGAGCCACTCCTTGGTTATCCTGGCTGTGTGCTTCGGGTCATTGTCATGTTGGAAGACCCAGCCTCGACCCATCTTCAATGCTCTAACTGAGGGAAGGAGGTTGTTCCCCAAAATCTCGCAATACATGGCCCCGGTCATCCTCTCCTTAATACAGTGCAGTCGCCCTGTCCCATGTGCAGAAAAACACCCCCAAAGCATGATGCTACCACCCCCATGCTTCACAGTAGGGATGGTGTTCTTGGGATGGTACTCATCATTCTTCTTCCTCCAAACACGGTTAGTGGAATTATGACCAAAAAGTTCTATTTTGGTCTCATCTGACCACATGACTTTCTCCCATGACTCCTCTGGATCATCCAAATGGTCATTGGCAAACTTAAGACGGGCCTTGACATGTGCTGGTTTAAGCAGGGGAACCTTCCGTGCCATGCATGATTTCAAACCATGACGTCTTAGTGTATTACCAACAGTAACCTTGGAAACGGTGGTCCCAGCTCTTTTCAGGTCATTGACCAGCTCCTCCCGTGTAGTCCTGGGCTCACCTTTCTTAGGATCATTGAGACCCCACGAGGTGAGATCTTGCATGGAGCCCCAGTCCGAGGGAGATTGACAGTCATGTTTAGCTTCTTCCATTTTCTAATGATTGCTCCAACAGTGGACCTTCTTTCACCAAGCTGCTTGGCAATTTCCCCGTAGCCCTTTCCAGCCTTGTGGAGGTGTACAATTTTGTCTCTAGTGTCTTTGGACAGCTCTTTGGTCTTGGCCATGTTAGTAGTTGGATTCTTACTGATTGTATGGGGTGGACAGGTGTCTTTATGCAGCTAACGACCTCAAACTGGTGCATCTAATTTAGGATAATAAATGGAGTGGAGGTGGACATTTTAAAGGCAGACTAACAGGTCTTTGAGGGTCAGAATTCTAGCTGATAGACAGGTGTTCAAATACTTATTTGCAGCTGTATCATACAAATAAATAGTTAAAAAATCATACATTGTGATTTCTGGATTTTTGTTTTTAGATTATGTCTCTCACAGTGGACATGCACCTACGATGACAATTTCAGACCCCTCCATGATTTCCAAGTGGGAGAACTTGCAAAATAGCAGGGTGTTCAAATACTTATTTTCCTCACTGTATGTCTTAAAACTGCTGCATATGCTTTGTATCTGACATAGATGACACATTTCTGCTATAATGTCTCAAACTGATTATGGCTCAGAGGTAGGCAGCATTTTACTTCTTCTTCACTGCATTTTTTGTAGCCTTTCACCAGGTTGGATTAGGCAGGAAATTCTTCAAGACTGCGTATTGGCACAAAAACAGGAAGATGGTAGTATTTTTCCAGTACGAACAGCGATAAAGCTCATGGAAAAATCACTTACAACATTCCATCATGTTTATCATTGTCAGCAAAAGAGAAACAACAGGCAATGGAGGTGGCTGGAAGTGATGGGGATCATGGGAAATGAAAGCCACAAGTGTAAAGAAACATCTCCAGTGTAATTTGATTAGTTAATTAACCAAAGTGATATGATAGTGATACATTAATGCTTGAAAGGCTACATGGAGCAATTTTTATTGCATTGTTCGAGGGATGGCAATGTCGATTCAGACTAAAATCAGCAGCTATTGGACAGAGTGCTACTACAGTGGCAGACAATCAATGACCGCCTGATATTGGCCGATGGCCTGGTGTGTCAGGGCCTTAAGCCTTACATAGCTGTTAGCATGACTGTAGACTTTTAGTCTCGTTTAACAATGTTATGACTAAACCAGCCCCAATATTAAATAGCCTCCTTTGGTGGATGCGTGTGGAACCATTGTGTACTTTAATTCTTTCTAATGCCATGACTAGTCTTCTGCTGATTGAATGAAACCTTCACTGATCAAATCAGTTAAGTTCAGCAAGACCAGCAGTCACACTGGCCACGACTTTAGCTCCTTTAGCTCAACTCATGCTATGTTGTCTAATGCTATGTGTAAGCTAACAGAATGGCTATAGGCTAGTGAAGATTATGAAGATATTTGAGTACATGTATGCATGGATGTGTGCAAGTCAGTTTTGTCCAAGCTTTGAGGATGGCTGAGACAACAATCTGTTCGTCTACAGACATAGTTGCATCGTATTTGCATTGGCATGGTTTTATCATAGGATCTCTCCCTCCAGCTGTAGAGTTGAACATTCTTCACTAAGCTTCAGTCTTTCTCTAAGAGAGCTTATATTATGAGCCAGTAAAACTGTGTACGGTATGTGCGTGACATGACAGGTTTGTGTCCTGCGTTGTCTCTGATAACATAAATGGATTTGTCCTCAGGGTATCATGAACAGATAACATGATGCTGTGTCTCCATCAGATTTTAGAAACTAGTTTAGGGGATCTTATTTAACTCTTTGCATGGGGTTTAGTTGCTGCTACTGCCAAAGACTGTTCAGTAGTCTGACTTAATGCTGAACTCTGATAGCAGCCGTTTCCCACGCAAGTTGTGGCAGTCTTACACCATACATTTCAGTAATGTTACCCCGTCTTTGACAATAATTTGGTCAGGTCATGTCTTTCATCACTGGGCGAATGGGTTTGCTTTGGCATCGTGACTGCGGCAGTAACGCAACTCCTGCCTTTATTTGTGGCCAGAGACACGACATTACAAACATCAGGGACAGCAAGGAGGCCCAGTGGTTAAAGAGACAATCTCTCAAGCAAAGAACTCAGTTTCAAGCCCCCTGTGTTGGCAAGCATCCAACCTGCTGTAGTAGCTTTAAGCAACAGCAACACTGACACTGAACCCGTTATCTGCTCTTTAAATGACCCTGACCTCTGACCTCCCTGTAGAACAAGGCTTTTAATGAAAAAAATAAAGGATGTGAAAGAGTGTTATTCAGTGCATGATCTCATTATTAAAATATTTTGTGCTTGTGAAATTTAACAAACATTTACACTCTGATCGATTGGGTGTTTTTCTTTTTTAGCAACGCCAGCACATCTAGGGATGGCAATGTTGGTCGGTTTGGTCGGTCCACCACTTTGTCCTGATTGCAATACCTCAACAACTATTAGAGAGGAGACCCACCAGCCCGATAATCGGCCGTCGGACCGTCTGGCGAAGTCGGTGACTCGAGTCTGTTCAGTGTGTTCGTGCCGTCGGCCGTCCGAGGAGCCGTCGGCCTTCATTTGGGCCGACCCGACATGTTCAGTCGGAGACAGGGCAGTCGGGACTCACCTGGAAATGGGGAGCAGATGAGTCTCTCAAAATCTGACAAAAATCTTTTAAACTGACCTTTGTCAATCTGAAATGAAGACAGATTCAGAAACTGCACGGCCTATTTCTCTCTTAAAATGTTGTCAGGAACACGTTACGGTGAACTATTTTAGTCCAATATGAGATTGTATTCTGAACGAGCCGCCATCACAGTCTGGCTGTGAATTTCCGGAAAAAAAGAACCACGTGAAGCGTTCGTCCAATCAGCTGCCGGTTTTCATTTTCTGGGAAATAATCAGACTGTTAATGGAAACAATACAGAGCAGCGCCGCCTGCTGCTATGGAGACCTATTACGCGCAGAGCATATGCTCGAGTCGGCGTCGCCTCAGTGTGTTCTGAGGCAATTTTTGGACCTCAGGGACCCGACTGATCAGTCAGACTGCCTTTTCTGCCGACGGTCGGCCCGTCTGGCTGGTGTGTCAGGGCCCTTAGATCTGATGGGTTGCCATAAAATTTGTCTCGGACGTTAATGCCACATTTTGGAGATCCCCAGACTTTCCCGCTTTAGCGACATCATCAGAAGAATTTTTTTTTATTTGTCTTTGATATCTGTGTACATGTCTGGAGCTAATGTTGTGATGGACTTGTCAAACCTTTTCCCCTCCATCCTCCTTGCTTGAAAGAGGTGGATGCTTTTTGAGATAATTCAGCATTGTTGATGTTGAGCCGTTGTGTCACCACTCTGAACCTTACGCTAAACAACATTGTCCCTCACATTCATGTTTGCCTTCTGGTTGTCTTTTAATAGCCGGTCTGTGCTTAGTGATTTGATAATACTGTATTTTACTATAGGCATTATTCTTATTCTAATTTGCTTGAAGAGAGTTTTAATAGCTGATAAGAACCATCTGATAAGACAGATATTTATTTATTTATTTATTTTTAAATCTATGGATACAGTATATATGCTGTAGCAGTGTCACAAAAACTAAATTAAGGCTCTTGAGTCAGAGTCACACAGACTTCATATTTAAGACTCATACCCCCTCTCTGTCTGTGGTCAGCTGATGAACTTCTGCACGCAATGGTCTGCTGACCCACTGCAATCAGATCAGGTGCATGTGTGTGTAATGAAGATTTACAGGACATTTTGAGTTTCTGGCAAGTAGTAAATGTTTTCAATGCCGTGGCAATGTAATGACGCATCTTTGTAATTTCTCAGGGAACATACTCTTCGTTGTTTGCTGCTTTTATTTTACGCTTCACACACTTGCACACGGGCACGCACTCACGCACGCACGCACGCACACACTTGAATGTGCTGTTGGAGGATTACATGTGGAATGTCAAACTAGAACTTGATGAAACATTCAGTTCTCCCTGTAGAAACTATAGGAAATGCAACTAGATAATGATGAGAACTGATTGTTTAAGGCACCTCAGAACCTCTGTTGTGTACAATATCTGGATGAACTTTGAGGGGAGCCAGGAATTCTGATTGTCTGCATCTGATTGCAACACTGATTAAACCATTTTTAAAATTAGGCTTTTGGACAAAAGATAAAATGTAAATTCCTGAAGAGGGAGTTTTATTGGGATTTTATCATATGATATCAATAATATTGTACATGACCAAACTATGCAGCAGGCATTCATTCTGTGAATGCAGAGCTTTGTGTTTCCTTCTCAGACCAAACAAATTGGATTTAAAGATGATGGGTGGATGGGATCTTTGATAATAAATCACTGTGTAAACATTTCTGCCAAGTCTAAAGTTTTATTTCTATATGCCAAGTTCTGTTTTATTGGATAAATTCCACCAACGCCCACATGACTTTATTTAGTAAAAACTTTGGGTGATACTTACACAAGAAGGGATTCCCAGGACTAAGTATTAGACGTCTATCAGTCATCCGGAGGCTTTCTGAGAGAGAGAGAGAGAGAGAGAGATGGAGATGGTGTCATGCCAGTTTTGGGTCATGTGGGGTGGGGAGGTGAGCCACTCACTGAGGCTTTGTGGTGGCACTCCAGTGAGGTGAAATTGAGTTTGGCCTGTCTGCAGAGCTAATCAGCTCTATCTGGCTTGAAACCCGACCACTCACAGACATGAAAGACAACTGATGCTGTATTAGACCAGGGTGGGAAGTCACCACCAACCAGCCTTCAAATGCTGACATTGGTGATGGGTGTGTTAGTCCACAATGGAAGCCTCCAACAGTGGTTTGTAGTTGCTGGTATAATAATTTCTACTATTGCAGGACAATCTAAGAATTGGCTGTTAAATGAATATCTATAGCCATTTAGTAAAAATGTTACACAATTTACAGTAGAATAATTGGCAGGTAATATATACATCTTAAGAAAAAAATAACTAACAGATTTTTAAAATTTGTCTGGAAGTAATACTAAACTAACCGATTGAGGCAGCGGTAGGACAGCAACTCACGTGTGTTAAAGGAGTCTGGTGGCTTTCAAGAGATCATGGATAACGTTTTCAGTTCCCCCTGTGTGAACTTAAACAGAGCTGTCTGACAGCAAGGTAAAACGGTGAAACATTCTAAATATAGTGATCTACTGTAGGTAATACACTGACTATGGATAGGTACCTCATACAACCCCACTTCAAAAATATCCAAACTATCCCTTTAACTATTCTGAAACATTACTTTTCTTACATTTAAGCCATTTTGTAGTTAATATTTCACTGTGATTGATGGCATTTTCGTGTTACATCTTACAACTTCTATGAAGCCTCAGATAACTGACAACTACCCTAAAACTTAAACTTGTAAAAGAAAAAGCAGGTCCTTAAGTGTGTTAAGACTGATTTAATGATACACAAATAAGACAGAAGTGCTAATAAACTGTAAATTACCACAGCTTTCACTGCTGTTGGTGCACGGAGCAGCGGCTTGCTCGGGGTTC
>CM042330.1:32513224-32520724 GCA_023566125.1 Zingel zingel
AGTTTATTTGTCTATTTTTTGTGTGTAGTAATTTCCTCAAACCTCAGAAAAAGAAACTGTACCATAAAGCCACCCTATCAGAGGTAGATGAGGTAGTGTGGCAGTTTGTCAGAGGACACAATGGTGAAAACCGCCCAGTGGGGGTTCAAACACACACTAAGCACTGTGTGTCACACTCCAGGAGTAATCTTTGGTGGGTGACCTGCTGATCTGGGATAAGCCCACTGGGACAAACCAAGATGGTACAGGGAGTCTGCCGTGTCTTGCTCCCTCACCTCTCTCTCTCACTCACTCACTCACTCACTCACTCACTCACTCACTCACTCACTCACTCACTCACTCACTCACTCACACACACACACACACACACACACACACACACACACATAGCATGTCAGATGCTGTCAGCGGGGGGTGACAATGCAGGATTGGGTAAGGGATTTTACTTGGCAGCTGGGGGTGGCTGGATTGTTGCTATGGTGACATGAATTAATTTATCGGTAGGGTTTGCATCTAAGGAGCAGTCTGTCTAACGTCCTTGTTACCGATGGAGGGGGAAAGGAAAGAGTCGTTGCTGTGATACTGGCATAGTCCTTACTTGTAGGACTTTGATATATTGTTTTTTGCATAGATTAAATTCTAGAGAGCACAATAAAATGTAATTAATTGCCTGTTAGAGGTGTCATCTGGTACCTGGAAAAGAAATGGCAAGCTTGTGTTCAAAGACAAATAATGTCCTTGTCTGACTTAAGAAAACAGCTGTTAATATGAAGATGTGAGGGTTTTTTGGCCCAACTGATGTGTTTGGAGAATGTTGCCCCAACAAAGTTTAGACATTTTCTTTTTATTGTTATGAGGGCATCTAGACATTTTTATTTTTCATTGTTGTTTTATGTACAGCTAGATTCTGAAATGAAGAGATTCCATTATTTGCCTCATAGCAACGTTTTAAAAGAATGGTAAAGCTTGAAAACGGACTTTTTGCATATGTTATGCCAGAGGAGTAAAGGAGGAAATTATTACAGTGACAGTTTGTTCTTATTGCAGCTTTCTTAGAAATAATGCAAGTGTACTGCACTTGTCAACACTGTATAGACTTCGGTGAGTATCACTGACTGGAAAAGGGAATGGTTTATGGGGTGTTATCGTATTAAAGTGGTCACTGTCAGCATGCCATTGGCCCTTTTTGAAGTGAGGCTATCTAACATCTTTTAAAGTAGAAATAACACATTCCTCCTTTTATAAATTAAAAACTGAATTGATAAGCAGTAAAATGCACCCTTGTTCAATTTAATACCCTCAGAGGTTTAGCAACTATAGCCTCACTTGGACTGGTATGACCAGTAGCTTATGGCGGCTAATGTTAGCTATCATTAAAAGTGAGCAACCTTGAGAGTGAGTATGCTAACTGTGTGACTGTCCCCTAGTTGTGTTACTGTTATACACTATTACAGTGATACTGTTTTATCTTTTAACATTATTCCATACATGTTACTTGTGACAATAGTGGCCATTGTTTTTGTCAACCGCTGTATTGTATATGTAATGCATTTGATTGCATCATTGCAATCACTGAAGTACAAACCTGTGTTACAGAACCATTACAGTTTCCACACTGTGGCTTGGTATTTTATTCTTGTCCTGCCATGTTACAGATTTGATGGTCTCTGTATTCTGAAAACTGAAATGCCAGAATCCACAATAGAGGCCTTTCATGTTCATGATGAATATCTCATTCATTTAATGTCCCACTGTGTCTACTGTTTGGTTTACAGCCCAGCAAAGTGAAGAGCGACTGTAAGGAGCTTAAGATGCTGTGTGCTGAGGACGAACAGAGCAGGACCTGCTGGATGACTGCCTTCAGACTGCTTAAAGTACTTTCTTTACTTTCATAGGTTCTTATTGTAGTTAATCCAAGTCTGTGAGTTCAAAGAGGGTTGACAGATACTGCTAATTGGAACCCAAACCTAATAGTTACTTAGTAAATTCCCTTTTCTTGAAGTGTTAAAGGTCCCATATCATGCTTATTGTTCAGGCTTATTTTACTTGTTTTTTAAGTTTCTACTAGAACATGTTAACATGCTTTAATGTTCCAAAAAACATTATTTTTCTCATACTCTCTGTCTGAATATACCTGTATTTACCATCTGTGTGAAACGCTCCGTTTAAGTGCCTGTCTCTTTAAGCTCCCCTCCAGAAAAATCCCAATTTTCTGCGTTTCTGGGTCTTTCACAAATCTGCGTCTCTGCATCGTTATTGCAGCCGGGGAATGACTGTAATGGCACTTTCTACCTATATATAGTAGAGTTGTAACATCACAACCGTACAGTCCTGATGGTTCGTTTAATGGCACCATTTTCTGACTACGGCTGTATGCATTTCTTTGTGGATTGAGCATTTTAATACTTTCACAGTATTTATGCACGTCAACCTGGAACCTTTAACAAAAATTGATTCATCTCTTGGAAACATGAGTTGATGTCGTCTCTTTTCTTGTGTCTTCACAGTATGGAATAGTACTGTATCAGAGCTACAACGTTCCCCAGCAGAGGAAGTCTAACCTCTCCCCTTTCTCAGCACCTGTGGTGAGTATCTGCTCTATGACATCACCTTCTTACAATCCCGCTCTAATGCCCCCACTCAGCCAAGACCAATCCAGATTGATCCATTAATTAGCTGATGGTGAATTGGAAATAACTTTGTGGCCACGTTGTGCCTTTGTCTTCTTAAGAGGAAACACCATTGGCTGGATCACGTTTCCATATTGCATTAGAAGGACTTATTAAATGCTGAAATGATTTTCAATCCAAACAATTATTGCCGCTGTTGACCTTTTGTCAACTTCATGGTGACAAGAGTGCTCTGTAGTGGAAGGCTTATGTTCCAGATTCAGGTCAGACTGGTCATTTAAACAAACGGCGCCTTTGTACATCCGACACATAACATGTTATCCCAGAGTTATTTAAAAGTGTGAACGTTTACATAATACTCAGACTCACGTGCAGTGTTAAGATATTGCACACACAGCAAACAGAAACCTGCACTAATCACCTCAAAGCAGGATGTGATTTATGTTTGTCTTGTGTTGTGTCTTTTAACGTCTTGTTGGAAATAAGTGTTTTCCCTATCTCTTGGACCCTTTTTGATGTTAGCAATCCATAAATACAACATATTATCATAAAGAGTGAAGTTAAATAAGTTTGTACTGGAACATTATTATATGTAACTTGTATATCGTGCAAATCATGAAATACCATAGTAATTAATTAGAAGGAAATCTTAATAATTTGAGCAGGAGAGCCAGAGAGCCAGGGGAGGCTTGTGCTTTTCCTCAGAGGGTCTGTGTGCAGACAGGATTTGTCATGCCCCAGTGAGTGTGTCTGGCTTGTTTGACCTCTGACCCTTGTCTACGCCATGCCCCACCCATCCCCACCCCTACACCATGCTCCTTGTGTACCCCCTCCCCCACACTGCCCACCTACTCCCCCCAACCCTGCCACGTCTCCTAACAGCGGAGTGTATCTGAGAATTCCCTTGTCGCCATGGACTTCTCCGGGCGGACTGGTCGCGTCATCGACAACCCTGTCGAGGCCCAGAGCGCTGCCCTGGAGGAGGGACAGACCTGGAGGGTAAGAAGGGGGATGGAGCTTGGGAAGTAAAAGAAACATGAATAGATTCAAGCTCCAGTTGATTAACACAAAAAAATGCCTATTTTATCATTAACTTTCCCTTAGTTTAGTTTGTATTGGACCCTGATCTCCCCTGTCATACTGTATGTTTTGTCACAATTCATTCAAGAGCACTACTTTTTTCTTTCACACAAATCTTTTTAACCATTATCGCTGTGCAGAAGCCTTTTTCCATTTTGAACAAATTTATCTTTCCCCTGCATCGCTTTCCTTAGTAAATTCAAGTGTGCAGCAGCTCCACTTATCTGTTTCTAAGATCATAGCTCTGATGAGGCTAAAGCAAAAAGCAGCTGCTCACTCTATTTTTTTTTTGGGTTGTGGACGACTGCAATGCATTACAATGTTTGTTTACTATACTAAAAAGGATCACACTTAAACAGAGCTACACAGAAAAATCAGCACATTTCAGTATGCCATAAAGGTATCAGTCCAAGTCAAAGGGAATATGTTGTTATCTTATGGTAAATGTTGCACATGTGCCCTTTCTTCCACTTAGAAACGGAGCCAGCGCATGAATGTCCTGGGCAGTCCCAGCCCCCTGCACCCATCCTCTCTGAGCACAGGTACTCTTACTTCAGGCCCACGAACAAATACATCATTAATCACCTTATACAGGCAGCTTGGTGTTATTTGTTTAATTTTGCTAGTAGATACACTGATGTAAAGTGATTATGAATATATGAATACAAGAAAGATGTCTGTCTTTCAGTGATCCACAGGACACAGGTATGGTTTCATGGTCGCATCATGAGAGAGGAAGCCCACAAAATGATCATTCAGCAAGGCCAAGTAGACGGGTAAGAACAGCTATAGGAGTGTGAAAAAGTTCGGAGACTCATTTAGGGATTTTGGTTTGATGTGATGTCATCTCAGGGTAAATGTTGCTCATGTAAAATGCAGTAGAAAGCTTTGGGAAAATGTCTAAGAAATTTGAAAAATCAAGTCATCACTGCTGCCAAGAAAAGCTTAGATCTCTAAAAATGTTGGTGTGTAAAAACAGCTTTTTGGCATGACAGTCACGCATTTTAACCTTTACCCAGTGGATTAAGATAAGGTTCTCAAAGAGTCACAGCTCCCTTAACTCATGCAGCAGCATGTCATCAAGCATTTACCTTGTGATAGGATAAAACCCAAGTATATGTTACGGTAGTGATATATATATATATATATATATATATATATATATATATATATATATATATATATATATATATATATATATATATATTTCATGAAGCAGTTTGATCATTTCCCTCTCACTTTCTGTGTGTCAGGTTATTCCTGTTGCGGGACAGTCAGAGTAATCCCAAGGCATTCGTGCTCACCTTGTGCCACCACCAGAAGATCAAGCACTTCCAGATCCTACCGGTCAGTCACATTACACAACAAAGTCACATTACGCTGCGGGGCGTATGTAATGCTTTCTTGTAAAATCCACTGAATCAAGGCCCAGTGAGGCAGATCACTGCTTTACTCTCTTAGAAAAGTACACAACTCAAAATTGTGCTGACAAATAGATTTTTTTTTAGGACAGTAAAATTAGTAATGATTTCATGTTGTAGCTTGAACACCTGCTGTCGCAGCTAGTTGGCATCACCAGTAAATAAACATATCTGTCCCTGCAAATTTCAAGCAGGTCCAACTTTTTCTAAATGCTCTGAGATTCAGCTTAATCTCCTAGCATAAAAAGACAAAGACTTGTCTGCTCGGCCTGCTACACACATTTTCCAAAGCATACCAAGCCTTTTTAAGATTTTAAAAGAAGTTTTTCCTTCCTCCCAGGCAGTCATCCGTTTGATTTGATTTTGTTACAGTACAGAGGTCAACTTGAAATGGCTTAAAGGGCTAGTTCAACAGAGGCTTTCACTTATTTGCCACTAGAGGTGAGGTATTTAGCCATGCAGAAAGTTTTGACTTGATGGTGCTGCTAGATGAAAAGTCAGAGGATCACCAAAGTCAGTAGGATTTATTCTCTCCGTGATCATGAATGTGTGTACAAAATGTCATGGCAATCCATCCAGTAGTTGTAAAGATATTACAGTCTGGACCAAAGTGGTGGACCGACTGACAGACCGTCACTCAGTACAAGATGAAAAAGGCCTGTTGACATGAATATTTCCATATATTTTCTCTGCTCTCAGATGTCTGATGATGTGATATATAGCTCATGGTGATAAAAGTACACGCCTTATTGTCATATGATGGTTAACTGTCCTCTCTCCTCCCTCTGGCTCTGGTCTAAAGTGTGAGGAGGACGGTCAGGTGTTCTTCAGCCTCGACGACGGCGCCACAAAGTTCACCGATTTGATCCACCTGGTGGAGTTTTACCAGCTCAACAGAGGAGTGCTCCCCAGCAAGCTCAAACACCCCTGCACCGCCGTGGCCTTGTGACACTCCAGACCCCCAATACCTCCACCCCCTTTTTTTGCACACCTCTCACCCTGAGATCCCACCCCCATCTGCCCCTCCCTCACCAACACAATGAGGTTGAGGAGAAAGAGAAAAGTAAGTCAAGTTTTGGGGATGTGAACAACTCGGCCGGCATTGGAGGTTTAATTTCCTCAATGTGCCAGGGCTTTTCTCCGCCTTACCGCTGTTTGGTTGTCTGAATGGGAACCATTCGGATAGCTAAAGCGTCGGAGATTGTGGACCTAGCAGTCACCCAACTCCTGCGATGTTGTCATGGAGACTGGATTGTTTTGTCATCGCCGTTTTTGACCCTGAAGAGAGACCATAATGTTGTGAAAACACAAGACAGCTAAGGTCTGTTCAGCAGGAGGGGATCCCTCCTTCAGAGTCCCTCACCCTTCATCCCCCTCGACCTCCCTCATCCTCCAGGCCTGATAAGCTGTGGTGCCTGCCCCACCCTCGCCCCTTCGCTACAGAGGTGGGCGGGGAGCACCACCCTATGACTTCCTCATCGATCATCAGGGATGGACGGGAACCTCTCTGGGTCTTATCAAACTCGATCCAGGAGTTTTCTCAACCTGTGCAGTCCAGTCTGGATAAGCTGACACCCTGCCCCCCTCCAACCCGACACCCGAGGGGACTTGATGTGGCCTCTCTGCTGTGTCCTGTCCCACAACCCCTTTTGGTGCAACCCCAATCCCGCCTCTCCTCCTCCACAGAAGCTCAGAGAAATGTCGGGAGAGAAGTAGCTAAAGGCAAGATAAGCAGAGCAGTGGCGAGGGTTTGCTGAAAGGACAGAGGAATGTTTATCAGGAAGGCTGTAACAAGCCTCTCTTGTAGAGTTGATTACTTGATGTCATGTTAATGTTTTTTTATTACTGTTGATTCAATGCAGAACTAGTTTTGCACTCCCAGACGGACAGGCGACAGTTGTTTTCTGTAGCTAAATGAAGCTGCCTGCTCTCCCCCCCCCCCCCCCCCCCCCCCCCCCCTTCCCTTCTGAAAAGCATGCATGTGAATTTCCACCAGTTCTGATTGGATTACAGTGGCATGGGAGCAAAGAGAGTTAGGGCTGATTATGCAGTGCCTTTCCGGAAGGTTTGGGGACATGTTTGACCAATGTGTGGCTTGTACCAACATGACCGTGCTGTGGTAAAGTGAGTAAAAGAATGTGCTTCTCAAGACCATGAGGAAGAGGAGGAAGACTGTTAAATAGACTCCTGAAAAGTGTGTTCATCCCCAAGCTTCAGCCATTTTTTTTTTTTTAATTGAAAGGGTTAAATCTGTCGGTGAATTTGTCTTTGAATGTCATATTCTTTTCCCAAGTCTGTTCCTAACTCACTGCTTGCATATTTTAATTATTGATTTGATATTGATGGGTTGGAGCTGTCATGTTCAGATT
>CM042330.1:32525724-32593224 GCA_023566125.1 Zingel zingel
GCTTTTTTTTAATCACTTTTTTCGACATACTATACTATAAAATATATATTGGTTCTGTGGTTAGCACAGCTCAAATAGCACCAGAAAATAGGCACTGCAGACTCTGACCCTTGGTGCTTTCTTTGACATACTATACTATGGCTTTTTCATCTCTTTTTTTCAACAAACTATACTGTGACTTTTTTTGACATGCTATACTATGACTTTTTGATCACTTTTTTTGATATACTGATCTATTCATCACTTTTTTTACATGCTATGATGACTGTTTTCGACATACTATACTATGACTAATTTCCACTTTTCTCAACATGCTATACTATTACTTGTTATCACTTTTTTTCCACATACTATACTATGACCTTTTTTCAACATACTATACTACGAATGTTTTCAAAACATGATTATTGTTGTCATGGTGGCTCTGTGGTTAGCACAGCTCCAAATAACACCTGCAAATAGGCACTACAGACTCTGACCCTTGGTTCAAACAGGGCACTGGCCCACCCACTTTACTCACTGGCCTGTCCAGCCAAGTTTGATCAAAATATGTTTTGTAATGAAAAATATTCAAATGTACACTACCGGTCACAAGTTTGGGGTCACTTAGAAATGTCCATTCCACTCCATTTCAGACAGAATACCAGCTGAGATCAGTTGCATTCAGGGCAGCAGTTTTCAGATTACATTATGTGTTTACATAATTGCAAAAGGGTTCTCCAATGTTGTAGACAGAAGTGGCTGAAGAAACGCTTGAATTCCATGCTTTTTGGTCTAACTGTCATACCCAAATTAAAAGTGGTACAGCTCCCATATACTTTGACACTGGGGTGTGCCTGACATCATTGAAAAGGTGACTGGTGTGGGTTTGTATTTGAGAAGTGTTGTATTTTGTAGTTTTTTGTCTTTTTTATTTGCACTTTTCAAATGGAAATAAAAAAAAACACATACATATCTGTAGAAAAAGTCTTTTGGCTTCTGGATTCTTTCTGTAGTAAGCTGAGACATGTGGCTATGGCCTTGTGTTGTCTGTATCTCACCTGTGTTTACAGCAGTGTACTCTAATCATTTTACAGATGGATGACTTGGATGGAAATAAAAAAAAACCTCCATTCTAGCCTCTGTAACTCAGTGTCAGTAAGGCCTAGAATCACCCTGACACTGGTAACAACAACTTGAGAATGTTACCTTTCCAATGATATCAGGCACACCCCAGAGGGTCAGAGTATATGGGAGCTGGACCACTTTTAATTTGGGTATGACGTTTAGACCAAAAAGCATGGAATTCAAGCGTTTCTTCAGCCACTTCTGTCTACAACATTGGAGAACCCTTTTGCAATTATGTAAACACATAATGTAATCTGAAAACTGCTGCTCTGGTTAAAAAAACAATGCAACTGATCTCAGCTGGTATTCTGTCTGGAATGGAGTGGAAATTTCTAAGTGACCCCAAACTACTCTCCGGGCTGCCTTCAGCAGGTAACGCTAGCTTAGCTAGCTGGCTTTTTAGACAATGTACCATGGATGTGTTAAGCAATGTACTATTAAAAGTTACCGCGACAACAATGGCTTCTCTTTAATGTGGTATGGAAGGTTTTCTTGGATGGAGTACAGTGTAAATAAGCATGTGCAGACATTTCCCCAGCGCAGCTGACAGCCCATCAGCGAGAGAGGCGTGTGCTTGAGTGCTGGCCCTCACAGCGGTAGGCTAACATTAAGTAAAACGTGTTTGCTTCTTGTGTTATTTAAGTAACCTAGTAACCTTCCTTTTTAGTAAGAAATCGTGAACACTGATGATGACTTCTAGCTGAAACGCGTTTGTGTTTTGCCCACATTAAATAAGAAGATAACTTACCTGTGAGTAGCTAGTTTTTAGTTTTCTTTGATCCTGTCACTGCCGTGGACTCGATACACTGTCTAAGATTTGGCGCCTTGCTGGCCACTTTTCATTATATCTTTCATAATTTAAACAATGTTTGGCTGGAAGTTTTCATTCTTTGATTTTCTTTTACTGCTGGTAGCGCATTTGCTGCTCATGATCTGACCATAGTCCTGAAGCAACAATGCTGTTATGAATGCACAAAGGATATTTTACATGTACGATTTCTGTCTGATGTAGCTAGGCTATTCTATGTCATGCAACATTGCCCTCTAGCGGCGTGCAGGCGTATTTAGGCAGGCAGTCTGTTTTCGGCACAACACCGGTACAAAAGTGAGTGGGCCATTTTCAAAAAGACATAGAAGTAGCAAAAAGGACAAACTGAAAAAAACAGCAACAATTTTACCTTCCAACATATACTGCATTGCAACGGCAATAGCAGTATGCCTACTAACATGCTCAACCAACAAAGCTCAGTCTAAAAAGTTTGTACACAACAATATAGACAAAAACCTGTCGATGTTAACCTATTCAGGTTAAAATATATTTGCACTGGCAGAACCAGAGCATTGGCTCTGCACAGCACTGTTATAAAAGTAACCATTTTATTGCACAAAGTGGCAACTAAACATGAACCCAAACAGCAGAGCCGGTGTACCAGTTTAGCTGGTGATCATGTTAACTGGTGATATTTGCATGAAATTAGTGAATATTCAGCAAGGCCCTGCCCTGCGTTCTGCTCTGCCTCCGCCCCTCGAGTGCCAGAGGCTCACATTTTCATGAAGTGTTTACAAGTGAGAATGGCCCACTCACTTTTGTACCGGTGTTGTGCCGAAAACAGACTGCCTGCCGAAATACGCCTGCACGCCGCTAGAGGGCAATGTTGGTCATGTTGTCCTGATATCCAAACCAAGAGTAAATAAAATGTTATTAAAAAAGTGACAATACATACACACATTTATAGGACATGCATTACATTACATACATACATACACACATTTATCATTACGGAGCCCCCCTGGTGTCAGCTGATAAAAAAAAAACTAAACTGTGCGCACGGATTCATAATCCGTGCTCTCGGTTTTATAAATGTAAGCAAAATTAGAAATATATTCACAGATTCGAACTTCTGGGATAATTCTCTATAGCGAAATGTTATTAAAACACAAACTACGCATCTTTCCTAACGTAGTAAGGCTAACAACAAGCTACTAACTCATTTCATCAACACGAGCCGTCCTCCGACCTGGAGAAATAACATTATTGGTCTCTATGAGCAGCCGGAGGTGAGACGGCAGTCAGTCAGACCGGACGTGTTCAGGGACCATCTACAAACTACAACACCGACACAAACAATATCTATTCATTTAATGTTTAAATAAGGTAGGGTCTCCAAACTTATTTTTTTAAAGTAAGTGCTGTAGTACAACTACAATGAAACAAGTTATAATTGAGATAAGTTTGGAGACACTACCTTATTTAAACATTAAATGAATAGATATTGTTTGTGTCGGTGTTGTAGTTTGTAGATGGTCCCTGAACACGTCCGGTCTGACTGACTGCCGTCTCACCTCCGGCTGCAGAGACCAATAATGTTATTTCTCCAGGTCGGAGGACGGCTCGTGTTGATGAAATGAGTTAGTAGCTTGTTGTTAGCCTTACTACGTTAGGAAAGATGCGTAGTTTGTGTTTTAATAACATTTCGCTATAGAGAATTATCCCAGAAGTTCGAATCTGTGAATATATTTCTAATTTTGCTTACATTTATAAAACCGAGGTCACGGATTATGAATCCGTGACCTCGGTTTAGTTTTTTGTATCAGCTGACACCAGGGGGGCTCCGTATATCATGGATAAAAACATACAAAGGTATTTTCCGATACTTATCAAGTGGTGAGTATCCAGAGGGATACTCGAGGAATGAAAAAACAAATTTTCGTCAGAAGGCCAACACTTTTGATGTGCAAAGGTAAGAAGACATCGTGATGCATTGCATATCTGTTTTCAACCACCACGCATTTATTAATTTATAGATAGATCAGTTTATATTTGAATGTGTGATCTGCTCTTATGCAATAACAGATCATGTTAGTAATTAATACCACGCATTCATTAATTTATAGATTGATTAGTTTATATTTGAATGTGTGATCTGCTCTAATGTAATAACAGATCATGTTAGTAATTAACAGAACGCCTGCCGAAATATAACTGCACCCCACAGGCACAGTCACTGAGTAATGTTAGTTATGAACTGCTCCAATATCACATAGATTATTGTGATTTTACGGTACGGTTTCATATTTTATAAAGGAAACTTTTATACAGGTGTTTATATAGAATAGCCACCACCAAATAAGTCTGTGATCTCTTTATTATAGACCTATAGATTACTTTTTTGTATAATCCAAACTAATACAGCCTACTATTTTTTTCCAAAGACGGAAAACTCTTCTCCAAGAAGAAAAGACACACCATAGAGGTGGTGTGTGGACCTGCAGAGGCTGCCACAATTTTTAAAGATTTTCATGACAGCAGCATAGGGGCACACTGTGGCCAAAAAAACAAACAGGAATGCCATCAGCAAACGGTTCTACTGGCCTGGAATGTCAGATGACATTGGCACATGGGTAAATGTTTAAAGGAATACGCTACCGTTTGTTGGAACTGGGTTATTCACATAGACTTATTCACCGTCTCCTCTATATTTATATAGGTGGGCAAACGCATTTTTGTCTCGGTGCATGCATTGCCCGAGTAGCAGTGCTTCGGCTGTAGCCTACTTCCACCCAATATAGTCCCAACTCAATTTCTGCCTAGGAAATTGTCTAGTCTTAATCTGCATTGCTATTTGTACTCGTTGTGAATACGCAGCCCACAATAAGTAATTAGGTTTTGTTTTTGTTGTTATTGGGTCACTTTTACTCACTACATGTCCACCGGCAACATAGGATTCCATTCACTACGCTAAGCTAAGCTAGCGACGGGGCTGCCGGACCAAGACCGGTTCTGTTGCGTGTCAGCTGCGTGGCGGCTGCGTGGCGGCTGCGTGGATTTTTCTATGTCTACACACCAGAAACGTGTCTGACATGGCGCTGCTGCTGCTAGCCTTGTCTGTACACATGTATGTTTCCCATTGATGAAATGAAATACCATGTTAAACATAAATATATACTGATTTGATTACAGCAAAGACAACGTAGTCAATGGCAAAATAGGCTACAGAATATTTTGTTCTGTATTGACAGGAGCAATATTAGAAAATCGATTTGTTTTTTTTTATTACATTTATATCTGCATTTATATCAACACCTAGAGACTTTCAAACATCAATATGTCAGTTATTAATATGTATTTGTGTCAAAATGTCATATAAACATCTTTTCCTATTCTATTTTGCCTGGAAACGATTCCAACATGCTTGCGTGTCGCGTGAAAAATAGACGTCGGTTCTATTTCTATCATGCATGCGTTTTCGGCGTGACGTGTGTGTCACGAAGGCAGTGTGTAAGCTCTAACCTGTTAACATAGGAGCCGAAATATAAACGGACACGCCACGCAGCTGACACTCTCACGCAAAGCAGGCAGTGTGTTTAAGACAATGCATGCACTGAGACAAAAATGCGTTTGCCCACCTATATAAATATAGAGGAGAAGGTGAATAACGCATTTTCAACAAACGGTGGCGTATTCCTTTAAGGTGGCCTCTACAGCCATAATCACACTGTATACTCTCACACTTACATGTAGGTCTACTGTAATTCATCAATGTTTGAAATCTTAAATAACAAAAATACTTGACTGCTTTAACAAGCTATTATATATCTCACTCTCTCTCTCTCTCTCTCTCTCTCTCTCTCTCTCTCTCTCTCTATATATATATATATATATATATATATATATATATATATATATATATATATATATATATATATATATAATTATTTAGAAGAATACAAAAATAAAAAAAACATTTCTTAAATGTCATCTCTCCCATACCACACACACACACACAAACTTTTAAATCTTTTTCCTTCATGTGGCCCAGTGTGTGCACTGCCAGGCCAGTGGAGCTCAAATCAAGGAGAAGCATCACACACCAATCACTGTAAGAAAAAAAAAGTCCTATATTTTTCCTGATTCATTCACCTCGTGCCCATCTGTCTAGTGTCTTTTTGGTATTTTCCCCTTGGTCTGTCTTTCTCTCTAGCATTGTCTCAGTGTTTTTCCTCTGTCTTTCCCCTTGCTGTCTTTTATCCCACTCATCTCACTTGCGTCAGCAGATGTTGTCCAGTCATGTCCTATTCCTTGTTCTTGATGTTCACCTGACAGTCACCTACATGTCTTTTAGGTAACACATCCATTTGAGCTTGTTGGCATGGACCTGATAGGGAAGCTGACTGTAACTACAGAGGGATACAGTTACTTCGGTGTAATGATTGATACCTGACCAAATGGGCACAAGCTTACCATCTTAGAACAAAAACGGCTAAAGAGGTATCTGGCTGCATCCTCAAATTTTGTAAGAGGATCCTTACAGACCAGGGGAAGGAGTTTGTAAATCAGGTAAAATAAAATTACTTGCAATGTCCCTACCAACAGTAATTTGTGGGGGCAAAATAAAATACCATCAGTCGCTTGAAAATTCATCATTTGTAAAGTGAGAGTATTTCAGATCAACACTGATGTCTGCAAGATCCTTGGGATAAAAAGAAGCGTTTGTGCCCCTTATCATCCTCAAACCAATGGTTACATTGAGAAAATTTGGCATGGGTTTATGGAGCCTGCCGAAATGTGACTGCCCCCCCCCCCCCCCCAACTCAGGACAGCAAAGTCTGACGATTACCCAATTTGCTTCTGTATTTCTTTTTGCCTATCTATTCTCTTTTTTCGACATACTATACTCTGAATATTTTTCACTCTTTTTAACATACTATGACTTTTTTCGACATGCTATACTATGAATATTTTTCACTCTTTTCAACATATTATTCTATGAATGTTTTCAAAACATTATTGTTGGTGACATGGTGGCTCTGTGGTTAGCACAGCTCCAAGTAACACCAGCACTGCAGACACTGACCTCTGGTTCAAACCCCAGTCTGGGCTGGACCTTTTTGTGTGGAGTTTGCATGTTCTTCCAGACTTTCTTTGACATACTATGACTTTTTTTTTTAATCACTTTTCGACATGCTCTACTACGACTTTTTTCGACATACTATACTATGGTTTTTCCCAATTTTTTTCAAAATACTATACTATGACTGTTTTCAACATGCTATACTATTATTCACTTTTTTTCTACATACTATACCCTGACTTTTTTAACCCTTGTTTCGACATACTATACTATGACATTTTTCAACATACTATACTATGACTTTTTTTAATCACGTTTTTCGACATATGATGACCTGTTTCAACATACTATATTGTGACTTTTTTTAATCACGTTTTTCGACATATGATGACCTGTTTCAACATACTATACTGTGACTTTTTTTTAATCACTGTGGTTTTTTCGACATACTATGTTTGTTTTTTTTACACTTTATTCAACATGCTATACTATAACTTCAATCACTTTCTTCGACATACTATACTATGACTATTTTTCGACATTCTATACTATGGCTATTTTCGACACACTATACTATAACTTTTTATCATTTTACAGATATGATGATGACAGTATATCATGTGTATTTGTGTGTTTGTGAATTTATAATATCAACAATAATACATGTATTATTAATATGTATATATGCATGTGTGGGTGTGTCCTGAAAGGGTTTACAGCTGTCTATTTGTGATGCGATCACTCAGGATTTTAATACCAAGTCAAAACGGGGCCTCTCTCTCCGTATCTATATGTTGATATGTTTTTCTCTGTTAATATGTCTGTCTGCTGTAAATAAATAGTGGTGCAGATAGGCAAAACATTTGAACCTCTTTAATTTCTTACTCTTTATTTTGCATCCTTTATCACGTTCCCACTTTATTTAGCTATTTATACTGCTTCAGCTGCTTTTCATGCTTAATCAAGTCTTATTTATGGATTCTAACTTAATTCAAGCCTAAAAATGTTCCACATCTTTCATTCATTGTAAATTATTTTCCTACTTTTTGAAAATATTGAACCAGCCGAATGAGATTTTCTAATTTGACACTCCCATTTCCCATTTTACCAACTCATTCATTACTCTCTCAAGAGTAATAATAAAGATATTTTATAAATATTTTAAATAACACAAAACAACTAAATGGTGGTACATAATACATCAGATTTCATATAGGCCTACTGCTTTAGTAAAAAAAATATTACCTGGCTGACGATGGGAGCAGCAGGATGCAAAAAAACGAAAATGACTGTTGACTATGTCTGGACATCTTGCCGTGCCAACCTTGCAATAAAGGTTTCATAAATGCCATGTATATACATGTGATGTCAGCTTAATAACTGATTGCGGGTTTTGTATAGATTTGGACTTGTATACGTTTATTCCACTTTGTTTAAACGGCGAAGTGGAGAGGCCTCGTTCACCTGTTTGGAGCTGGCTGGTGAATGTGACGCTGGTATCGGCCTTGCTGGACAGTGACTCTGTTTGTGTTCCTACTGATCGCTGTGGATTACTTTTTTTCCGTATCATTGGATTACGGCAAAATACGAATCTTTTTTCTTAACGTGTCTTAACGTTTTATGGTGAGTTTGGATAGGCATCTCAACAGACTGGAGGTCCAACACTGAGTGTTCACCGTTACATTTTAGTTGAATTTAAGTGTCGGGCCATTCCGCCACCGTCTGTCTATTGCGTTCCAAGACAGCCGTGCCGTGATTGGATTTCATAAGGGCGAATTGTTAAATTGTTACAATGTAATTTAAAATCTGCTTTAAAAATAAAAATATATGCTTTGGAATATAATGTTCAGCTTCTGCAGCTTTACCTATGTGCGAAAATATACAATGACTGAGGAAGCCTAGTGACGAGTACATAGGAACCAGTGTTTCCCAGTGTCATTTGCTGAATGGTCTCAATGTTTTATTGTCAATCAAATGGCATCTGTACATCTGTGCTAATCGCAAACTAGCACATAAGGGAAGGGCCATAGAAAAATTATTACTGGCGAGGGGAGGGTCAAGTCTTTTTAGCCTAAAGGTCCCAAAACTCCTCCGGTGGCTCCTTAAATAAATAACGAACAGTCCCTTAGTCGCAGGAAAAGTACATTTAAGTAACACACCATGAAGACAGCAGGAGGTGAAGGACGGCCAAGAGGAAGTCAGGTGTTAGTATAAGCTTTGTTAGAGTTAAGAAATCTAGAGACAGCCTTGAAAGGGAATCACTGAAGAGCTGATTGAGGTCCGCAAGAGAGGTTTTGAACCTGAAAATATGTTGACAGTGGAAACTTTTGCTAGAAATAGTCTTCAAAGAGCTAGAGAGGTGATGTTGAAGAGCAGTGAAGGTTGTCAGAGATGTGTAATAGGGGGTCAGATTAGTAGCACTGGCTGCAGCAGGACAGGAGACAGCAAGACAGACCAGGCCTCCCTCTGCCTGGATGTTAGTCAGTGCAGCACTGGGCAGCAGGTAGTCTTACCCCATTACTCTGGGTGGACTGGATGGACTGCTCACTGGCCGATGAGCACGTACTCATGCGGTCGGCTTCCTTGCTGTGCGTGGAGTGTCTGTGGGTTTGACTCCCAGATCCAGAGCCAGTCTGGATCTGGTTTGCGTTCTGACGGACCGGACTCTCTCCTGCCTCCCCCGGGAAGGTGAACGAGCCGGGCCGGCTGGCTGGAGAGCCCGGCATGGAGCTCCAATGGAAAAGCCAAAAATGGAAATGTTGCTTGGGGAAAATATAGAATATAGATAAATGAGTAAGTTTGTGCCAAGAGTAAAAATATATCATGATTGTCAAGTTGTGGTCTTTTTTGATCATCAACAATGCTTTGGAATCATTTAATAAAAAAACAAGTGTCATCTTTACAAAACATCTCATTTGCATATGGAATCCATCTGAATGTTCCATGGTTCTAGAGTGACATTACTTAGAACATGTTCATGTAGAAATTGAAGAATTCAGATCTAGTCAGTGATAGTTCTGCGATTATGTGACGATTTAGTTGCATTTTTCTGATACTTACAGGTATTTGCAAGACATTAAAGGCCTTCCTGCAACGGTGTAAGATGAAGATGAACTGCAATGAAGACAGTTATGTAAGTAACCTCCTTCTGTTGCAAGATAGATAGGTTGATTGAGAAATAAATAGAGCAGACATTTTCAAATCATGCTATGTTCAAAAAATAGTCCATTAAGTCCAAAAATTAAGAATATGAATAGCAATGAACAATTGAGTTACAAATAAATAAATAATGTATATTATTATTTTTACAGCCATCAGAGAGCCACAGAAGAAACAGTGGCTCCAGCAGTCAGTCCAGGATCCTGGACATTGAGAGAGCTGAAAGGGCTGAGTTTTTTGCAGGCATTCAACGTGCAGAGAGACTGTATTCTTCACAGAAATCCTTAATTGATGCAGTTATGAAGAGAATGGGATTCCCCATCCAGCAGGACGCCCTTCCCTCACCTCAGCCACCAGCTTCTCCCACAAGAAGACCTGAATCCTTTCTGCGAGGGAGGAGTCCTAGGCCCATTTTAAAGGATGACAAAAGTTTTCGGACGTCCAGGGCCAACCAGACGTTGGTAGAAGAGAAGCCTTTCTATGAGAAGAAGCTGCGTCTGGGCAGTAAGATGGCTGGGGGGACAGCTACAAACAGGAGCCCAAGTACAGACTCTTCCCTCAGCTCTGTGGCCATGCACACTCCCACTGAGCTGAGGGCCATTTCACACACCAGCCTGTTCACCCCTACATCTTCTCCTCCTCCCAGGGCAACCAGGAGACCGTCTCGTCTCCCAGTGATTGCTATGAAATTTGGTGGAGCAGGTATGTTAATACTGTTGAGTGATGATTTTCTTTATCGGAACTTGAATGGAAATAGGTGAAGATTGTGATTACAGTAAAGTGGAAATTTGAGTAATCATGACTACTTTTGCTGTTAATCTGAACAGCCAAGGAGGTGGCTGATGGGTGCAAGCTACAGACATCACAGACAAGGATTTATGGAGACACTAGAGAAATTCGAGTTTCGCCACCGTCCTTCACCTGAACCACCAACAGCCCCCAGTAGGACCCCAACGGTGGCACCCAAGTGTCCAGCATGTCCATCAAAAGCTGTCCCGCCCAACAGAAGCGGACTTCGTCATGGGACACTGGCGGTGGCGCCCAAAGTTCCAGCACCTCCATCAGAAGCTGTCCCGCCCAACAGAAAAGGAAATCGCCGTGAGACAAAATGCCACCTAAAGGCTGTCGCAGGTCAGGAAGATCTCCAGCCTTTGGTCGACCCTGCAAAGAGCCTATCCCTCTGCTTCACGCAGCTGACCTCAGATAACTGGTAGGACATCCACATTACAGAAGTAAAGATAGATTTTAAACAGCATAACAAGCAGGGTCACGGCAGTCTGCTGTTGGTTCTAAAGCAATGATTATCACAGTTGTCATCAAAACACAGGGAGGAGACTCTGGATGGATTGAAATCTGTTCGAGCTCTGGCACGACACCATCCAGAATTCCTGAAGACCAAACTGCATGAAGTCTGCCTGGTCCTCACAAAAGCGGTATTGCAGACATTTTCCTCTTTTGTTTCTCTGTTGCATGCAGTTCTCATTTCCCTAATTGTACATGTACCTGTACTGTGTACATAGGAGTATTGACTGATGTTAGAGCTGGGCAATATATCGATATTACATCGATATTGTGATATGAGATTAGATATCGTCTTAGATTTTGGATATCGTAATATGGCATAAGTGTTGTCTTTTCCTGGTTTTAAAGGCTGCATTACAGCAAAGTTACCGGTATGTCGTTTTCTGAACTTACCAGACTGGTGTAACTGTTATATTATTTGTCTTTACCCACTTAGTCATTATATCCACATTATTGATGATTATTTATCAAAAATCTCATTGTGTAAATATTTTGTGAAAGCACCGATAGTCAACACTATAATATCGTTGCGGTATCGATAAAGATATTTGGTCAAAAATATCGTGATATTTGATTTTCTCCATATTGCCCAGCCCTAACTGATGTTCTTATTTACTATCTAGGTGAATAACCCACGCTCTGCTGTGGCCTATGCTGCAATGGGCACCGTAGCAGAGCTCCATGCCCACCTGGGGAGGGCCATGGACACTGAGGCACAGTGAACAGGCCGTGTCCTGCTGCTGAAGTTGGCACAGACAACCAGCTCCTTCATTCACCAGCAGGCTAACCTCGCCCTGGATGTGCTGGTGAAGGGCTGCAGCCCTGGTAGAATAATACATGTTCTCCTCAACACAGGGTTGAGGTAAGAGGAGAGGATGTGATCAGAATTTAGTAGGAAGTGTAGCAGCAGCATAAATGAAATTAATCATAATCAACATTCTCCGGTTTTTGTCCCTTCTTCAGCCACCGTTGTGCTGCAGTGAGAGGCAGCACAGCAGAGCACCTCCACCAGTTGGAGGACATCGTTGGAGAGGATCAGATCTTGACAGCAAGGAAGATCTTCAGAGGGTTTCCTTATTGCTGTCAGTAAGATGGCGGTGGATCCTGCACAAGAAGTCAGGTGGGTTAGCAAGCCTTGCATGGTCTTATGGTTTGTGGTTCCTGTGAATAATTCAGTTAGATTTTTTTAATATTCAGTCAGAGTCTTATAGCCTTCTGGGCATTGTGCTTATACACAAAATTGCTAAATGTGAAATGTACTCTGCACAGGCACTACGGACAGAAGATGATCAAAGGACTCGCCCACCAGAAGGAGTTCACGGTCCAGTGGGATAGGATCATCCCAGTGAAAGACAAGACATCCCTTGGAGACATATCAAGAGAAGTGTAAAGTGAAGTGTTTCACATTAGATTAGATTCAACTTTATTGTCATTGTGCAGAGTACAAGTATAAAGACAACGAAATGCAGTTTGCATCCAACCAGAAGTGCAGAAAAGTGTAGTAAAAGTATAGACAGGACAAGAAATAGAGTAGTGAGAATAAGTGTGTGCAGTATGAATAGTATGAAGAGCAGTAGAATATGGCTATGTATAAGTGTAGTTACAGTATGTACATTTGTAAATAAATAAATACATAAATAGGACACTATGGGTGGGATAGTGGGGTTTGGGGGCTTAGTTGGTTGGTTGTCACCGGGATGCAGAGCTAGAGTTCAGTAGGGTGACAGCCGCAGGAAAGAAGCTTCCTCTGAACCTGCTGGTTCGGGTGCGGAGAGACCTATATATAGTGCATAGGCTAAATAAAATATGGATTCTGATTACGGTAGGCTAATTAAAATAGTATTAAAATACTAGCTGTTTTCAATAGCTTCCAAATGTTGAACATTATACGCGATGTATAAATAACATAAATATCCATCCATCCTTTTTCATCTATATAGCTAAGGAGTCCTTGGCCTAAAAAACATTTAAGAACCCTGGTCTAGGATATATGTGTCTGTCTGTGATAGACTGGCGACTTGTCCAGAGCTTAAAGTTAACGGAACAGTAATAATAATAATAATATAATTAAAATATAAAATATATTTCTGTTCTGTATTATTTAATTATTCGTATTTAATTGTTCTGTGTTTTTAATTGTCTTAATTGGTGTTCAACTGCACATTTCAAATTTAATTATAACAGCACTCTACTGTCTAATATTACAGTGTCTTTCAGTTAAAATGATCTCAGAAGCAATCACAACGCATTCTTGATCAGTTGATAGCCAAGACGGCTGAACATGATACTCTTACTCTTACAACTCGAGGTAGAAAATGTGATGGCCAGATTGAAGCATCGGTGGCATATTGTGATGTGAAGCCAATACATTAAATCCACATCCAATACCATTTTAAAAACCCCAAGATGTTCCCTAATCAAATCAAAAGAGAACATGCAGAAAACACATTCACAAAAGAAAGTATAGACATATTAGTGCTCTTAGCACAAGTTGTCTGAGAAACTCTGCAGCCTCCACATGAAAAGTCTATGATAAAAGGCCAAAATTACCTTGATTCATGTAGAATAGAAATTGTTGTTAGTAATTCTCTTGGATATGGATGGATGAAACCTGGATAATTGAACATCATCAGACATGGTGTCCACTTGAGTTATCTTGGTGAAAATGGCCATTGCCTTTTATGCTGAGTTGGAGTAGATTAAGGGACATTTTGGCCCTAGCCAACAGTCTTTGCTAAGGGATGATCTGCCTATACTCCTCTTTGGCTCCTTTCATTCTGTCCTACCTCCACTGATTTAGTTTCTTTCTCTTATCCTTTCCATAATTCTTCCTTTCACTCCATGTCAAAAACCTCTCCCTGTCTTTCTCCCCTTTGCCATTGTGATCTGAAGTAAATTTCATTGAATTAGTCATTAGATGCATAGAATATGAATATATATACATATATATATATATATATATATATATATATATATATATATATATATATATATATATATAAATATATATACACACACATACATACATATATTATATATATACACACACACACATACATATATTATATATATACAAATACATATATATATATATATATATATATATATATATATATATATGTATATATATATATATATATACACACATATACATACATACACACACATACATACATACATACATACATATAATATATATATATATATATATATATATATATATATATATATATATATATATATATATATTTTTTTTTTTTTTTATTTTTTTTTTTTCATAGGTGCAACCATGCAAATATTTAAAGGTCAAACCCCACATCAACGGTTGGAGGAATGAACTTAAAGGGGTGATTGAGTGATTGCATAGGGTATTTTACACTGTTCCTTAAGGTCTCCTAATAGGATATGTAACATTGGTTGGGCTGAAATTGCCCGAATGCTATTTTATTAGGGCCTTAACTACCCTGTGAATATCGCCCTATTTGGAACAAGAGCTTTTCTTCCAAATATGGTATGCTCATGAATATTTAGATGAGCTGCGCGCTGATTGGTTTGAGCGAACCACATAGAAACACATTGGAGACGAGACAGCAGGTCTCATATTTCAGACGCTGCAAAGGTATACATTGTTTGTCGGGCTATTTCGTCATTAAATTCACTTCTGAGACTTTTTAAGCGAGAAATCAACTATATAAAGCTCAAATATGGGCTGTTTTGCAAAAATGTATGGCTAATTAGCCTTTCGCCGAGCCCCGCCCCCATTAGTTACTGTTGCTACGTCCGACAAACAAATGGTCAAACACAACCAGCGCGACAGATTGCCATGACGGGAAGAGGTATACCCGTGCGTGTCAGTGACCTTTTTTGGAGCAATACCTCCGTGATATCCTCCAGATCAAGGCAAAAGGGGTTACAGTATGCAGTGGAGGGATATATTCAAAATATAAAAATACGCAATAAAAGGAGACACGACTACTATCGAAGCTAATGCTAAGCTAATGCTAAGCTACCGGTCTCAAGCGAAATCTGAGAAACCCCATGACCTGTACCTCAAATGCGGGATTGGGGAACTCAGGGGTAGGCTTTCCGTTCATAAAATGCTACATGAAAGATAAAAACTAAATTATTTAAAGTTGCTTGTTGGGGCGCTATGTTCGACTTTGTTGTAAACTGACGAAAAATAAAGTTGGGGATCTCAAAGACCCAACACAACAGCAGCTAATGTAGCTAGCATTAGCTAACATGTTAACTAATGTTGGCTAAAGCTAAAGGGCTCGTTAAACTTAGCTTAGAGAGTAGGTTACCATTCTGGCAATGATATCCATGGAAATCATAACTTCGGTCCAATTTGTGTTCTTGCTTCTAGTTAGTAGATCTAGACAACCTACACTTCGTGATGTTGGACACATTTAACAGGGCGTGGGGTCGTCCACGCTGTTTTATCCATTGTAGGCACCGCTCACGTTGTGTTTTCGTTTGCGCGGGTATGGCGCGCCGCAGGCTTCCCCTCGTGACGGAGATCCAGCTAGCTCACAGCGAGCTCGAGTCTATGAAGTAGGACACGCAGGGCGGCGAGGCAGCACCGGCCGCTGTCACGTAGCCTGCTGAGGCTGACACACAGTCGGACACAATTTGCAATTAGCCATCAGTTTTCGTAAAACAGTCCATATTTGACCTCTACATAGTTGATTTCTCGCATAAAAAAAGTCTCAGAAGTGAATTTAGTGGTAAAATAGCAGATGAACAATGTATACAATTTCTGAGATTTACGCGACCTATTCAGAAGACTAAGCTGACCTCAGATCAGTGGTGTAGCCTATGTAAATGTTGGGGCGTGACAAAGATAGAGACTAGAGCCAACTGAGGAGGAGCCGCTGAGTTGACATTAACTAGGCAGCTCGTTGAGATTTGCCCGTTTCAAATTGTGAGATCTGCAGAGGAAAGAGGTGTCAATGGGATTTTGAGGTTCTATGTATGTCCTAGTTACCCACTAAACTGTCATTATTCAACTATAACAAGGTAAAATCGGTTTTGCATTCAATCACCCCTTTAAGCTTTTTGCTACATATTTACAATACATGACAAAGGAAAACATCAAGAGACTTTATTTAGTGGACTTACATTCCCTACTGAACTAAAGACCCCTAGTATCTTATTTTCTTTATTTATGTTTTGTTGTATACTGTCTCTACCTCAAAGCTGTAAACAAGTTTTTGCCAAATGTACAAACACAATGTGCTTTGAATGTTTGTATGACTGTTGTATAATAAATATAAAAAAGACATAAAAGACAGGGAAAGCAAAAAAGCCATTGCTAACATCACATCCAACCAACCAACCAACTGCGTTTCGCATAACAAGAGCGGGTGTAGCCTCGTCCTCGGTCATTGGCCTGCTGCTGATTGATTTGTAAATCGGGTTGGTCCGGTCCGAAATCCTTTATCCTCTTTTTTTCTACCAGTCAATGCCTTGTGAAATGTTTGTTTTTTAAATAAATGACACAATTTGGTTTAATTGCTGCCATTATCTCTACGAAAGTGATCTGTGTCATTGTGTGATTTGTCTATGGATTTGTCAGCCTAGCAAGATTTTTGCATAGACAGTATATGGATTTTTGGCGGAGTGACGGTATCGCCTGCGCGAGTAGCGTAAAGTTGAATGACAGGTGTCGAGAGTCAATCAGATTGGATCAAATAACATGTATCCAATTCTGATTCGCCAGGGACGCAGCGAGGTGCGCCTGGAGGAGAATCTTTAAGAAACCAATTAGAGACCAGCTTCAGGTCACATGCTTGCCGAAAGTTTTGAGATGCGGGCAGCGCTAAATCCCATCACGCGCTGCCCATCGGTTTGCTGCAGGCACACCTGCACCCTCATCCCTAATTAATGCTGCTGCTGTTGTTCATACCTGTATTGCCGTCCATAAGCTAGCTCGACTTCTAGCATGTCCACGTTTATTCAGGACGTTTTTGTGGAGGAATTAACCGTGTTTACACAGTGCTGACAGCTGTTGCCCGTGTTCAGTTTTTCGGCTGTTGCTCACATCAGCTGTGAACCACAAAAACGCACTTCATGGCGGCGGAAGTGGGGTTCTCCTGTCCATTTCAATGCAGTGACCGACTCTGTAAAAGTCAATTATTCTCACAGCTTCACTTCACCAAGGTAGGGGTAGCCTATTTACTGTTTCCGCCCGACACAGATGCTAACCCAATGAGCAAAAAGTCATCTAGAACACATAATATAATAGACGTCATTGTTAGACATCCAGAAGACGTCCTCACAGGAGCCAGAATGAAAGTTTGTTATACGTCTTTTCTAGACGTTGTATAGACCAGGGGCGGAGCCAGACAATATAAACATTCAGGGCTTAGCCCAAACCTAGGGGGGTCCGGGGGCATGCTCCCCCTGTGGAGATTTTTTTCCCAATTACGTCAGCTAAATGCACTATTTTTAAGGCTGTTTGAGATAATAGAATGCCTAAAGTGATATACGTTATCTGGGAAAATGATGATAGTTATTCAGTAAAAAAAAAAAAAATCACCCAGTAGAGCCTACAACCTATTTTGTATTTAATTGTTCTCCAAACACCAAAAATGTTAAGGATGACTCATTTTCACCCCTGGCAACTAAAAAGAGGCAACCATTATCTGACTATTTTTAAGTTAGCCTACATAGGTCAAATTGGAATTTGGTGTAAACATCATTACTAATCTTAAGAGTTCAGTTCTGTTTAGTTTGTGCTTAGCTGATAACATTTGCTGCATCAGAATCCATGAAATGGAAAAAAGAACAATTGAAGCTTTAACTGCACAACAAGGTTTATTGTGTATTTTTAAACAATACACAAGTAATAATAATAATGTAATATAATAAAACAATACAAATCTGTTTTAAAACAAGAACAATGTATTAATTCATGCATTTCAATTTATACAAAAAAAACTTTTGTTTTAAAATTCTAATACATTTGTGCTGGAGTTTTGATTTACATGAGCTGTAAGCCCTTATCAAGATTAAAACAATAAAAGGCTTGAAATATTTTACTTTTTATGTAATGAATGTAGAATATATTAAAGATTTACTTTTTAAATTAAAGTATGGGGGAAAAAAAAAAATCACTTTTCCAGTGATATTGATGCATCTGTACTTGTTGTAATTGTTGTCATCATCATCAGGAGGAGGAAATAAACTTCCTCATGTCTTTCTGATCTTCTTTATCACTATATTTCTCAATTAGTCTCTCTTCTTATCCCACTAACGTGCCGAGATTAGCTGTAAAACATGCCCTGAGATAACTTAGCATTTGATACAAGCTGTGTGTTTCGGTTTTACCCCCCCAACCCCACTACCCCCCTGTGTACATGACAAATCATCAGACAAATCATCCGCCCATCTCTATTAGCAACTCATTTCTCTAAATAACAATAATGTTAACTCGCTAGCTAGCCAGCAATACAGTCACTTAGTAAGAAACGCTTGAATTTTCAAGTTTTTTGGTCTAAACATCATACCCAGATTAAAAGTGGTCCAGCTCCCATATACTCTGACACTCTGGGGTGAGCCTGATATCATTGGAAAGGTAACACTCTAGTTGTTGTTCCCAGTGTGATTCTAGGCCTTACTGACACAGAGTTACAGAGGATGGAATGGAGGGGTTTTATTTCCGTCCCAAGTCATACATCTGTAAAATTATTAAAATACACTGCTGTAAACACATCTAGTGAGATACAGACAACACAATGGCATAGCCATATGTCTCAGCTTACTACAGAAAAAAATCCAGAAAAATGGATTTTATATGAATTTTTTTCCACGTTTTTCTGATTTCCATTTAAAAACTGCAAAGAAAAAAAGCCAATAAAGTACAAAATAAAACACTTCTCAAATACACAAACACACCCACATCAATCATACACATACTTGAAATAACTATATACATACAGTGCCTTGCGAAAGTATTCGGCCCCCTTGAACTTTTCGACCTTTTGCCACATTTCAGACTTCAAACATAAAGATATAAAACTGTAATTTTTTGTGAAGAATCAACAAGTGGGACACAATCATGAAGTGGAACGAAATTTATTGAATATTTCAAACTTTTTTAACAGATAAAAAACTGAAAAATTGGGCGTGCAAAATTATTCAGCCCCCTTAAGTTAATACTTTGTAACTCCACCTTTTGCTGCGATTCCAGCTGTAAGTCTCTTGGGGTATGTCTCTATCAGTTTTGCACATCGAGAGATTGACATTTTTGCCCATTCCTCCTTGCAAAACAGCTGGAGCTCAGTGAGGTTGGATGGAGAGCGTTTGAACAGCAGTTTTCAGTTCTTTCCGCAGATTCTCGATTGGATTCAGGTCTGGACTTTGACTTGGCCATTCGAACACCTGGATATGTTTATTTGTGAACCATTCCATTGTAGATTTTGCTTTATGTTTTGGATCATTGTCTTGTTGGAAGACAAATCTCCGTCCCAGTCTCAGGTCTTTTGCAGACTCCATCAGGTTTTCTTCCAGAATGGTCCTGTATTTGGCTCCATCCATCTTCCCATCAATTTGAACCATCTTCCCTGTCCCTGCTGAAGAAAAGCAGGCCCAAACCATGATGCTGCCACCACCATGTTTGACAGTGGGGATGGTGTGTTCAGGGTGATGAGCTGTGTTGCTTTTACGCCAAACATAACGTTTTGCATTGTTGCCAAAAAGTTTGATTTTGGTTTCATCTGACCAGAGCACCTTCTTCCACATGTTTGGTGTGTCTCCCAGGTGGCTTGTGGCAAACTTTAAACAACACTTTTTATGGATATCTTTTAAGAAATGGCTTTCTTCTTGCCACTCTTCCATAAAGGCCAGATTTGTGCAGTATACGACTGATTGTTGTCCTATGGACAGAGTCTCCCACCTCAGCTGTAGATCTCTGCAGTTCATCCAGAGTGATCATGGGCCTCTTGGCTGCATCTCTGATCAGTCTTCTCCTTGTATGAGCTGAAAGTTTAGAGGGACGGCCGGGTCTTCGTAGATTTGCAGTGGTCTGATACTCCTTCCATTTCAATATTATCGCTTGCACAGTGCTCCTTGGGATGTTTAAAGCTTGGGAAATCTTTTTGTATCCAAATCCGGCTTTAAACTTCTCCACAACAGTATCTGGGACCTGCCTGGTGTGTTCCTTGTTCTTCATGATGCTCTCTGCTCTTTAAACGGACCTCTGAGACTATCACAGAGCAGGTGCATTTATACGGAGACCTGATTACACACAGGTGGATTCTATTTTTCATCATTAGTCATTTAGGTCAACATTGGATCATTCAGAGATCCTGACTGAACTTCTGGAGAGAGTTTGCTGCACTGAAAGTAAAGGGGCTGAATCATTTTGCACGCCCAATTTTTCAGTTTTTTATCTGTTAAAACAGTTTGAAATATCCAATACATTTTGTTCCACTTCATGATTGTGTCCCACTTGTTGATTCTTCACAAAAAATTACAGTTTTATATCTTTGTTTGAAGCCTGAAATGTGGCAAAAGGTCGAAAAGTTCAAGTGGGCCGAATACTTTCGCAAGGCACTGTACATATATATAAATAAGTTATTATAAATTGTACAGGGTGTGAAATGCTTACAGGAGGCCCTGTTTTTGCTTTGACACAGCTCCAGCCATTACAGGGTTAAAATTTCAGGGGCAAATGTGGGTCTTATAGCATTTAAATCTAACTGGCCCGAGCAAATGTCGATTGTTTGCACATGGGCTCACAACGCGTCAGAGACATCTTTGGCTTCCAATGGGGATATCACAGGCAAACATGCACCGATTGGCTTATACCAGGTCTCTATGGAAACCATAGAAGTCAGAGAATACAGTGTTGTCACATCAAGTTGCTAGGAGCCTCGAGAGAAGAGCGAGACGCGATAGAAATGAAACAAAGACCTAAAAGATTCAGGGCTTTTGACAAAACATTCGGGGCTTAAGCCCAATTAGCCACCCCCCGCTTCGCCGCTGGTATAGACGTCAATAAAAGATGTGTTAAAGACGTGATTTATGGACATCTAGAAGACGTCCTCACAGGAGCCAGAATGAAAATTTGTTATACGTCTTTTCTGGACGGTGTACAGACGTCAATTAAAAATGTGTTAAAGACGTAATTGTTGGACCAGTGTGCATTTTTTTCTGGACGTTGTATAGACGTCATCCAAAAGACGTCCCAAAGGCAGCCAGAATAAAAGTTGTTTTGAATGGCTTTGTTGGACGTAATATAAATATCAATTAAAGACGTGTTAAAGACGCACAGACATTAAAATCCCAACTGGCCACATTTGCAAGGATTCATCTTTTAAAAAACAGTGAGTTAAAAACAAGATAAGAGCATTGAGAAAAAAACAGTAATTGTAAATGTGTCCAGAGTCCCATGTATTACTTACTACTAGCTTTGTTGAATACCATGTTTTTGTCATCAAACCTGCATGTAGGTTATTGTTCCAATGTTGGAACACCACATGGTATTTAATAAAACTGATTTTAGAAGGCAGTGTGCAGAAATACTTCTTTAAAACTGTACATAGAAAATGATATCCCTCAGATGCACCTGTCCAAGACATTTTAGTAGCCGTATTTACAATTGGAAATACCTGAAATCTTATCTATTAAAAATGACAGTTTGAAATTAAGAGATAACTTTAATCTTTAATGAGGTTCTCAGCAAAATATTAACAGCTAATACATTAAAACATTCTTATAGCCAAGGTTGAAGGGACCGTTTACCCCAAAATCAAAATAAATATTTTTCCTGTAGTGCTATTTATCAGATTGTTTTGGTGCGAGTAGCCGAGTTTTGGAGATATCGGCCATAGAGATGCCTTTTTTTGCTTAATTACAGATTTGTTGTGAGCAGTTTCATGTACAGCATACTCGTTTTTATAGTTCCAACATGAACCTGCTTGCAAAGAGCTCTGCATGTAATTCTGAGTAATTGAGTCATGATTTCTGGAAAAAACATTATGAAAAAAACATTACTGTTATGTTTTTCAACAAAACAATACTTTTTTGTGCTTTAAACACCGCAAGCCGAGTGCCATATAGTGGCATTATATTAAAAAAAGTCAGGCAACTCTATTGCTGATATCTGACACTGAGCAACTCGCACCAAAACAATGGATACTTAAAGTAAGAGACAGAAAACATTTGTATTTTTGATTTGGGGATGAAACATAAAGTAGAGTTATACATTTGAAGCTTTGCAAAAGTATAATTAATGGCAGAGCTATTGCATTACATTATCCATGTGTACCTAATGAAGTGGGTGGTTAGAGAGAGGTGTAAACAGTTTGTAAAACAGTAAGTAAAATGTAAAGTGACATCATTATGGTCAAGTGTCCTGTGATGAGCTCAAGAGTTCAACATTCTTGCTTTGTCTTGGTCTGTGGGATGAAACAAGCTGAGACTGGCGGTGCAGGTCCAGATTCTTCGGTAGGCTACTGTCCCCCCCGGACGGCAGCAGGCAGAACAGTTTTTGACTGGGGTGATTTGGGTCTCTGATTATCCTGTTGGTTTTCTTCATACACCACTGGATTTTGAGGTCCCCCATAGATGACAGCTCCATCCTGGTGATGTGCAGTTTTAACCACCATCTGGGTGAGGGTGAAGCAAATGCCATACCAGGTAGTGATGCAGCCGGTCAGGATATTCTCGATAATGCACCTGTAGAAGGTGCAGAGTATCCTGGAGTCGATGTTGAACCTCCTCAGCCTGTGGAGTAGGGCTGCACGATATTTTGTTTCATCGTCTACATTGCGATGTGTGCATGCACGATAGTCACATCGCAGGACGTTGCGATGTCGACGCTAAAACTTTTTTGCTGCTTGATAGAAAAGTAAACGTTCACTGTTCTCACCGGCAACCCTTCCCCTTTAAAACAGGTAGCCATGTGGGCAACGTGTGTATGTGACGTATGAGCCTAAAGAAACAAGGCGTCTGTCCCAACTAACGTTACGGTTCAGAGCGGCGACGCTGGAAACATAACACTTAACTACAACAGCAGTCTGTGTCTGATAACGTCATTTCCACTGATTTAAGTGCTCTTGGATACACAGTTTGTTGCTAGTGTGTGACATGCAGGCTCTGCATGCACAGCAAACCACCAATCACAATCAATGTTGAACAATTTAACAACCAAAGCAGGCCCCGCTAGTCAACCATAACCTGAAAGTTAGAGGACGCAACATGCATGCATTACTATTAATATCATTGACTTTAGCCTGGATTGATAGTATTATATGCATACAATGGTGTCACATCAGTCAACTAGTGTATTTCTACCTAATTTCCCTCTCCAAAAGAGTAGTCACAGCACGTACTTGCTTTGGTTGTTTGTAAAGCATTAAAGTTCAACAAAGACTGGTTCACATAAGAAACTTTCCTTTGTTATTTTTATTTTCTATGTAGATGCACTCCCCTACGAAATCAGTAGTCGAGAATTATTTATTATTTCCAAAGAGCTTTTTACTGTATATCATCTTGTAAAAAATGTGTCTTTTTTTTTTTTTTTCCTTATCGCAGAAAAAAAAAAAAAAAAATGTATATCGCAATGTCAGTTTTTTTCCAATATGGTGCAGGCCTACTGTGGAGGGAGGAGAGGTGCTGTCTTGCAGTACAGGGGCATGTAAAGTGGTCTGCCTTGGCACGGGAAATATGTTCTGTGCCCTTGCTTTCCCACTTTAAGACAGCAGCTGCAATAACAAAGAAAATTAATCAGCATTTGTTTAATCCTGATTATTATTACATACACACATCACGGATGGAAACACATGGTGTAAAAAAGTTATATACATTATTTTTTCAGTTTCTCAACAGTAATAAGTATCAAGGTCTGATTTAACCCAACTACTGTCTATTCTTAATGGTTAGTTAAATCCCTTTGACATATCAAACACATGAAGTTATATCAGTAATATTATGGTGTACCATTGCAGTGCCTGAGCACTCCCTGGTACTGGTGGTAACGTTAGCTAAATTACCCACACCAGAGACAGTTTAGAACTAATTTTACTGTTGGATAAAAATCTTTGCTCACAGTAAATGTGACAACTTACGTCGTGGTTATCGGCCTGTTGGTACACAGTAGCAAACTATTGACGACTTTTTAAGTTAATGACTGCTCAATTCAAAACATTTGATAAAATATATTAACAAACTTCTTTAAAAGTCCTTTTAAAAACGAAGCCACAAACACACCACCTGCCAGGCAGTCTGTCTGTGCTTCATTCAAACAGACTAACTTCAAACTACAAACCCCGCTGAAGATTCCAGTTTAACTACCGGTAGCTATAACAATAACGTTTAACCATAGACTGTATCTATGAGTTTAACTCAATGCTAATGTTACTTAGCTAAGCTAACACTGACAAGCTAACGTTGGCTCTAGCATGAGCTGGTAGCAAAGTCCAACTAAAGTAAACGCGTCAGCTTACCTAGCACATACAATGGTTAGCTATTGATTAGCTCGACTAAACTTCAGTCAAACCAGTACCCATCTATTTATTATCTAGCTAGCTAAATAAATTATAAATACAAAACTTACCCAGTGTGTTTGCTTCTCTGTCAACTGCTCCTCTGACCCTCCGCAGTCCGCCTTTTTTCAATTTCCCCGCCCTTTTCCTCCTCCACGCCCAATCACCTGCAGCTATTTAGAATTTTTGAGTGACAAGCAACCAACCAAATGCATTGTGTGTGCATGTGTGTAGTGTGTCATGGTCATAGACTGTATAATATTAACAGTCTATGGTCATTATGAAACAGCTTGTATATTTTAGCGAACATTTTACATTGAAGAGCAACATTACATGTTATATTCATGGAATGTTATAAACATATTTTAACTTATATTTTTAAACAGCAGTGAATATGTTTAAACATGTTAAGAAAGACTAGATATATAGAAATGTCTGTGCTACAGCAGCAAGTACACAACACCCATACAGATATACAATAAATAAAATACAAGAACACTCTACATTTGGGGTCTTCAAGATTTTTTAAGCCACGGACCCCTTAAGTAAAAGAGACAGATCAGGGACCCAGTACTACTTATATTCTATGAAATTAAGTTGTTAAACTGGGCCTGTAACGTGTAGGTCAGCCTAAAGCCTTTTTCATACCTATTTAGTGCATAGAATACTAAGCTATTAAAATAATAATTTTTGGCATGATTTTATAAATCATGTTTTAATGTAAACACACATGTGGCACAGTGAATCCTTAGGATTAACTGTATCTGTGGATCTTAGTGACTACCTAGCCAGTTAGCCTGTCTACAGAGGAGTTGATTTCCAAATTGTGAAGCGGATTTATATTTGCTAATAATATTGCAAATTATATGTTGGATTCATATTAAGGTATTTTAATTTTCTTGGGAACTTTAAAAAAAAAATAACAATTTGGTGGCCCCCCTGCAGTAATTCTGAGGACCCCTGTTGAAGAGCTCTGCTCTTCATAAAAAAAATATTATGTACAACGTATATACAAATAAAAATGTAACCTACTTAAATAGTGTAATATAAACATGTTTGTGCAAGTTGCGCTATGGTTGAACAGAAACAGGGTTTTTTTAACCCTAACCCTAGTAATGACACTTTTCAGATTCCCGTTACATTTATATAGCCATGGAAAGATGCGTACACAGACACGCTGTCTCTTAGCCATGCTGTCTCTTAGCCATGCTGTCTCTTAGCCATGCTGTCTCTTAGCCATGCCGTCTCTTAGCCATGCCGTCTCTTAGCCATGCCGTCTCTTAGCCATGCTGTCTCTTAGCCATGCCGTCTCTTAGCCATGCCGTCTCTTAGCCATGCCGTCTCTTAGCCATGCCGTCTCTTAGCCATGCCGTCTCTTAGCCATGCCGTCTCTTAGCCATGCCGTCTCTTAGCCATGCCGTTTCTTAGCCATGCTGTCTCTTAGCCATGCCGTCTCTTAGCCATGCTGTCTCTCCACCACAACTGGGATCTTTTTTCTTTGATATTTTTCTCAGTGTTATTTATCAACTAATTCTGGTTGTCAATGGACATCCAGATTACAGCCAGCGTCTACGTCTATTCTCAACTAGTTCTGGCTGTTAGTGGACGTCTAGATTATAGCCTGATTGGACATAATTTCTCAGTGTCATTTATCAACGGTTTCTGGCTGTCAATGGATGTTCAGATCATGGCCTGGACGGACGGACGTGATATCAACCTGTTTTGTACGTCCACAGATGTCGCTTGCTCAGTGGGAATAATCAGTTATGGTATCTAGCCTACTGTATGTTCTGGAAGTGGAGCTCATGGTTGCTTTTTAGCACATTATAATGCTGATGGTCTCGATAATGACTAGGCCTACTCATGGTTGAGTATTAAGGTTGAATTGGTTTTGCGAAATATTTCCCTTATGTTGTGGTGTTTGAGGAGGGTCATTTGGACTAGTGCAAACATGTCTATAGGGTAATACTGTATACAATAAATGGGGAAGCCAAATGTTCTGCGGTAATCTTCAGCACGGGCTCCAGACTAGACTATGTCTATGTGACTGACTGTTTACATCTTGCGCACACGTGCACAAGCACATGCCCCAGTCACACCTCTCTTCCTCTACAGCAGTGGAAGCATATGTTATGACTATTTTCGACATACCATACTATGACTTTTTCTTACTTTTTTTTTTTTTTTTTACATACTATGACTTTTTTTTTCTTTTTTTTCCGACATACGATATTATGACTTTTTATAATTTTTTTCGACATACTATACTATGACTTTTTTCGACATACTATACAACTCGACATACTTTTTTGACATGCTATATAATGACTTTTCTATCAGTTTTTTGAACTAGGCCTACTGTACTATGACTTGTTTATCACTTTTTTCAACATACTATACCATGACTTTTTTTGTCACACTATACTATGACTTTTTCATTATTTTTTTCAACATACTAAACTGACTTTTTTCGACACACTATACTATGGCTTTTTTGACATACTATACAATGACCTTTTCATTACTTTTTTCGTCAACTATACTATGAATTTTTTCGACATACTATACTATGACTTTATCATGTTTTTCGACATACCATGACTTTTTTCAACATACTATACTATGACCTTTTCCGATATAATATACAATGACTTTGACATACTATACAATGTTTTTTTTAATCACTTTTTTTCGACATACTATAGTATGACTTTTTATCCCTTTTTTCAACATACTATACTGACTTTTTTTTTTTACATGCTATATTAATGACTTTTTTATCACTTTTTTGACATAGGCCTACCGTACTATGACTTTTTATCACTTTTTTGACATACCATACCAGGGTTGATTCAAGGATCAGACCTTTAGGGGGGCTCAGCCCCTAACGAGAATGTGACATGGATACAGTGCCTTGCAAAAGTGTTAACCCTATTAAGTCTCAGTAATAACGACCAATTTGACACAATGTTAACATTCAGCAATTTTAGTTGCTTACGTTTCAATTTGGGTTCTAATCTGCGCCATGAAATTACCAACTTCTTCTCTTTCTCTGGGGACTACCAACATTAGACTTTATAACCGCAATCCTGCTCTCCCTCTGACATATTAGAGCGAGACTCAGCAACACAGGATATTAAACCTGTTTCAAGCCCTTTGAACCTGTAATTGTTTGTCCTATGTCACTAACAGACAAGTTTGCAAACTCTCACTTGAAGAACCAAAATTGATTTGGAAAAAAAAAAAAACTTTTTTTATTATCATAATTTTTAGAGGGGCTGAGATGAAATTTAGCTTGAACCCCCTTAAAGAGTCTAAAATTGCCCATGTACCATACTATGAATTTTTTCGACATACTATGACTTTTTTTTGACATGCTATATAATGACTATCACTTTTTTGACATAGGCCTACCATACTATGACTTTTTATCACTTATTTCAACATACTATACCATGAATTTTTTCGACACACTATACTATAACTTTTTCATTACTTTTCTCGACATACTATGACTTTTTTCTTACTTTTTTGACATACTATACTAATTTTATTATCATTTTTTTTGACATGCTATACTATGACCTTTTATCACTTTTTTCGACATACCATACAATTAATTTTTTCGGCATACTAAACTGACTGTTTTCGACATGCTATGTGACTTTTCTATGACTTTTTTGACATACTATACTATGACTTTTTTCGACATACTATACTATGACTTTTTATCACTTTTTTCGACAGCACAGAAACAGCACTTCTTAAAAAGATTTGTTGCTGTTCGATGACTTAGTTCTGTATTTGACACTGTTGATCATGCCATCTTGTTGGATCACCTTCAGCATAGGGTAGGGATCCAGGCTGTTGCTCTACACTGGTTCAGTTCTTATTTAAAAAATAGAACCTTTTCTGTTGAAATTGGAAATATCTCCTCCTCTTCGGCAGCGATTACATGCGGTGTACCTCAAGGTTAGATGTTAGGGCCAATTTTGTTCTTTGTACGTGCTCCCATTGGGCTCCATTCTTCACAAACATAACATATCTTATCACTGTTATGCTGATGACACACAGATGTACCTGCCTTTAAAAACAGGTGATACCAAAGTCCTTTAAAGTCCCTTTTTCACTGCCTGAAAGACACTAGTCTTCCTTTGTTTTTATAACATAATAGGCTATAACTTTGTACAGTACTTTGTTCAGCCTAGGTTGGTTTTAAATGTGCTCTGTAAATAAATTGACTTGACTTTTGTTATCTGTGTGCAAGTCCTCCATTTCTGCAATCTCTATATTTGTCATCAAACTTGAGCAAAGGAAAGGGTTTTGCAACAAGGGAGACCGGAAGCATGTTCCCTGTGTGTTAGATGCAAGTGGACAAGCACTACAGTGTGCAACGCTGAAAATCAGACTGCAAACAGGTGAAAAGGCCACTGATTAGGTTCTTCATTTGCACCTCAGGGAGAGCTGCAGCAGCTGCATCTCAAATAGATGAATGCATTTTGATTGTGCCGGCTTTAGGTAAAAGATAGTGCTACAATATTTACCAGAGACCACAATGTTGGTAAAAAGCAGTGGTAGATGTGTCTTTTATGAACCAAGAAATGGCTTGGCTGAAGTGTAATTTAAACTCTGGAGTATTGGTTGGTAATTGTTCTATGTGTCAGCCCGGCTCACTTAACACAAGCCAAGTCAAAACACTATACCTTCCCATTGCACTTAAACGCTCCAGAAAACGGTTGACTTTGAATCAGACAATGGTACAGACACAGACGCCTCCTGAATAACTACAAATAACTTATCCTGTCGCTTGGTTAGTATATTTTGTAAAAGAGGAACGTGTGTGAAAACTTAAATGTATAAAATGTGTATTAACTCTATAAATATTTCAAAGTTTGAAAGGCATTTTTACACTGAGGTTTGTGGAAATGACCTGACCTGAAATTAACAAAAATGTGTACAAATGGCAGAATAATAAATGTATTATTTTAATGGTGTGTTTGGCTGAAATAGGCAAACTGTCTTTGGATGCCAGACTGAAATCCAGTCTGAGCGAAGAGTCTGGTGAAGGAAATATCCCAATTTTGAAACAGACTGCACTGAAATTGCTGTTACTTTTTTTTAGGTTCGATCTGTCCATCCTCAGACATGTGAAGCAGTTGTTTCAAGAGGCCATAACAGAAAACTAACCAGACTTCAAGGATTGTGGAAAACAAGGAATGCAGACAGTCTCATGGATTCAAAAGAAGCTTAAGGTACGAAATATTTTTGGCTCTTAGTGTCTGACTGATTGACCACTCCTGCATTTTAGGATATTGATTAGTGTCTAACAGGTTTGTTCTACACCGATCCAAGGTCAACACTTGACTTCCTATGCCAGTGTAACACACAAGGAGGCTTTTATATGTTGTGAGGATGACAAAAAGGCATGTTATGAAAGGCAGACAAACGGATGTTGATGCCATCCTGAACAACAGTTATAATATAAAATGTAAAAAGTCACTATTATGCACATACTATATCATTAAATCAGTCCTCTCTTAGGCCTATAAAGCAAAGGCCCAATCCCAAAGTCCGGACTCACAGACTCACGGACTTTGGTGCGCGTTCTCGCGAAATTCGTAAGGCTTAGGGTTGTCCCAGTGTGGAATTTCAAAGGGCGTGAGGATTTGAGTACACACTTACTGAGCCCTTTCCGTGAGTCTGCATCAACGCAGACTTCACCAAAGGGAATTACCCACAGTTCAAAGCGTTGTGTAACCTTTTTGTCCAGCTTCTAAAACAAGAGTTTGAAAACATTTGGAATCAGGCAGCCGTCTCCTGGGCCTCGGCCGTGTGGAAAGCAACACATTTAAAATGAAAATTCCCAAACCGGCAAGTGTCAGCAACATCTTTGTTATTAAAGGTAACATGTGATCTCATGAAGTGCTGACCCAATTCCATTTCTACCTATCTGAGCCCATGTGGCCTCACACACTCACTCACTTTGCACCTGAGATCAATTAAGTCTGTGAGTCTTTAGTCCTTAGTCCTCAGGGCTCACTTTGGGATTGGGCCAACTTGATGGCAGTGCAGTCCACATTTTTGACTAGAACTAAAACTCTAGATAATAGAAGGCTACATTTTTATCTTTTTTGAATGTTTCTACAATGTACATAATTGCAAAACTTAAACTTGTCACATCACATTACAGAGCCATATACAGTACTGTGCAAAAATCTTAGGCAGGTGTGAAAAAATGTTGTAAACTAAGAATGCTTTCAAAAATGGAAGTGTTAGTATTTTATTTTCATCAATTAACAAAATGCAGTGAATGAACAGAAGAAAAATCTAATCAATATTTGGTGTGACCAACAAAAATATAAATAATGATTGATTGTTTTTTATCAATTTACAAAATGCAAAGTGAGTGAACAAAAGAAAAATCTAAATCGCATCAATATTTGGTGTTACTACCCTTTGCCTTCAAACCAGCATCAATTCTTATAGGTACTTGCCAAATGTCAGGGATTTTGTAGGATTGTAGTCAGGTGTATGATCAACCAATTATAGTATATAGGTAGTTATACTGCATCAGCAAGGTCTCTCCCAGACACAAAGCAGGCTGGTGTTTCAAGATGTGCTGTTCAAGCTCTTTTGAAAAAGCACAAAGAAATGGGCAACGTTGAGGATTGTAGACGCAGTCAAGGAAACTTAGTGCAGCAGATGAAAAACACATCAAGCTTATTTCCCTTCGAAATCGGAAGATGTCCAGCAGGGCCATCAGCTCAGAACTGGCAGAAACCAGTGGGACCCAGGTACACCCATCTACTGTCCAGAGAAGTCTGGCCAGAAGTGGTCTTCATGGAAGAGTTGCAGCCAAAAAGCCATACCTCCGACATAGAAACAAGGCCAAGTGACTCAACTATGCACGAAAACATAGGAACTGGGGTGCAGAAAAATGGCAACAAGTGCTCTGGACTGATGAGTCAAAATTTGAAATATTTGGCTGTAGCAGAAGGCAGGTTGTTCGCCGAAGGGCTGTAGAGCGGTACGATAATGAGTGTGTGCAGGCAACAGTGAAGCATGGTGGAGGTTCCTTGCAAGTTTGGGGCCGCATTTCTGCAAATGGAGTTGGAGATTTGGTCAGGATTAATGGTGTCCTCACTGCTGAGAAATACAGGCAGATACTTATCTATTATGCAATAGGCATACGATTGGCCCCAAATTTATTCTGCAGCAGGACAACGACCCCAAACATACAGCCAAGGTCATTAAGAACTATCTTCAGTGTAAAGAAGAACAAGAAGTCCTGGAAGTGATGGCATGGCCCCCACAGAGCCCTGATCTCAGCATCATGGAGTCTGTCTGGGATAACAGGAAGAGACAGAAGGATTTGAGGAAGCCTACATCCACAGAAGATCTGTGGTTAGTTCTCCAAGATGTTTGGAATAACCTACCTGCAGAGTTCCTTCAAAAACTTTGTGCAATTGTACCTAGAAGAATTGATGCTGTCTTGAAGGCAAAGGGTGGTCACACCAAATATTGACTTGATTTAGATTTCTCTTCTGTTCATTCACTGCATTTTGTTAATTGATGTAAATAAACTACTAACACTTCCATTTTTGAAAGCATTCTTAGTTTACAGCATTTTTTCATACCTGCCTAAAACTTTTGCACAGTACTGTATGTATGTATAGCTTTAGCTAAGACTTTTGTTAAGTATCACTTAAATTTGGAAATGAAAGAAATTTGTACAAGAAACAGAGCAGTGATAAATGGCAAGCAGAATACAAAACGAACAACACGAAATGCCGACATCAAGCTAAAAACATATAAGACACTTAAAACAATTATGAACCAAGGCAAGCAAGTGAGCTGCTCTCTAAAAGTGACCACGGATCTTGGGTCCAATGGGAGAGAGTTCCAAAGTTTAGGAGCTACAACCTTAAAAGCACAGTGTCCTTTTGTCTTGACCCTAGAGCGAGTAACAACTGATCCTGAGCAGAGGTACTCGGAGCTGCTAATGTAGGGCTGCAGAGGCTCTTTAATGTAGGAAGGCACCTGACCATGAAAGGCTGTAAAAGTGATCACAAAGATCTTAAAGTGGATTTTAAAATTAATGGCAGCAGCATTTTGGAACTATTTTAGGCGATTCAGGGTCTCACGCAATTCAAGTCTTACTAAGGTATGTGAAAAGAGAATTACACTAATCAAGTCGGAGGGAATAAACGCATGAATAACTCAACTCAGCAGGGGACACAATGGATCTAGGTTTAGCCATGTTCCTCTGCTGGTAGAGGCAAAAAGCGAACCAAACCAAAGTATCGGGCCAGCTGCTTTATTGGTTTGGTTCTATTATATACTGTCTAATATTTGTACTGAAGAAGACTTTAAGAGATAATTACACTTGTGTACACATACTGTACTTCTAATTATATACTATAGGGCTGTAGTTAAAGCTGTGTCCAAGAGCTGGTGACTAGAATGAAGAATGCTAAATTTAATCTGAGACCATTCCTGTAGATACATCATAATGTTGAAAGGTCTGTTTTTATGTTGTGTTTCTCTTGCTCGTCGTCACTGTAAATGAGGGCAACCTCAGTGCCTCAAGTTGATTGATTGATTAATGATGGATAATCCTTCCAGACCTTGGCTACTGTAGAGAGATTGTGTAATGTAAAATGTCTGTTTGATCTATATTGATGATTTTATCAGTACACAACGTGGTCCCAATTCTTTAATAATTCAATTTGAAGGGATTTTTAAAAAAAAAAATCTAATTTATATCTAATTAATTATCAGTATTGTGGTTATGTAAAAAATATATTGCCATAATAAAACTATTTTTAACATTTGCCTCAAAAGTCTAATCCACAGCTGACTCAGATCAGCTGATCTGATTTAAATTAAGCCATTGTCATTTCAGGCTACCTTTGCCAAACTCATATCCTTCAGTATAACTAAAACAAAGTCACAAATTCAGCCTTCCGAATCAATTATAATTATGTCACTCCACAGAATGAAGTTTGAAGACTATTAAACACAGTAGCTCTCTTACTTATGTATGCATTGCAAACCAAGCTACAGTAGTTAGGGTTAGCCAGAAAAATAGGCAGATTCTCAAATGTCACAAAATGTGTCGGTGGAAATAACTTGTCTATTCTCATCAAAACAAATTTTTGTGCTAAATTCCATTTTAGCTGCGTAAAATGTAGTTTAAATAATACAACAAAAATATATGGTAAACGAATAAACAAAATGTCAAACAGGGAACATGTATTCATTGTTTAATTTTCAAATAACTGATGGCAAAATGAGACTATTTACAAGAGAAAATATGTATGATCTGTACAAAGAAATATACATGCAGATAACAAACAACAAATAACAAACGTGTAATTTATGAAACAAACATGACAAAAAAACAAACTAAACTGAGGTATCCAGTCCAAGTTTCCTTGTTTAATGGCCTGTGCACACCTTTTAAATAAATAAAAAGGTAATGGCGGACTGTGATTTCTGTTCCTGGTAGAATCGGTTTAAACGTGACACATCCTAACCCCATATTGGATTAATGTTAAGTGGTTATACAAAATATCATAGCCATATTATCTAACTCGCGTGAAACAGTCACAATTAAACTTTTTTGTATTTATTAAGTACTATAAAGCTAGAGCAACTTTGGTGTACCAATACTACAGAGGCATACAGTACAAAAAGTGTTAAATCATTTTTGATCAAACTGTAATGATTGTATATTGTGACCTCTAACATGGCCTGGAAGTCATAACACTCAGAAATCAAATAAACACAAACTACCAGCAGTGCTTGCAGTACCAAGTACATGCTTTTCTCTAGATTTATTACAGATACAACAGATGTCTTCATAAATAGTTGCATAAAATGTTAAAGCCGCAACATTGCACATGATACTCAAACATAACATACAATGAGTGCATTTACAGTAATTTGTCTTCCTCTTCATTCACTCCCATCTGATTGGCAATCAGCACTGCCACTGACAGTCTTGTGTCCTGCCATCCAAAAGCAGGAGTCCACTGTGAATGTGAGGGGAAAGAAGGCAGAAGTCTATATACAAGGTAAGGCTTAAACATCTCATATCTGCGCAACACAAGTTTTGTTCTAGGAAAAGCAAACGGTGGATGTCTATTGTTTCTTCTCAGACTGAACAGTGCAGCATTGTTATTCACGACATGGTCATCATGGTATCTTAGATTAGGTACATTATATAAGCGCAGCCGTCAAAAAGCTCTGATTGGACGTATAAATGTCTCAAAGTCAAGAACCTCAGTTACTATCTCCAGATGTCTATAGAGTCCAAAGTAGCACAGCAACTTTAAACTGATGAGCATTTTCTACAATTTATTCTTGTTGGAAACGTAGAGACCGTACTTTTCCTTTTGTATACATTGTTTCTTTAAGAAAGGGCTGCTTCTCAAAAGTCTTTGAGTTACAGTTTTAGTGTAAAAGAGCAAAAACGCACAATGTCTCTGGCAACCAGACGGAGGGCAGTTTGCTCTCGGCGCCATCACTAGCTTTGTTGGCATCACTTTCTGCTGAAAGCTCTGGGTCTGTGCAGTGTTGTCAAGACTTGATCAATTGGCTCTTCTGATCAGCTTTAACTCTTGCAAAGGAAAATAAATTACTCATGTTTTTTTTTTGTTTTTTTTAGACTTAATTACAAAATCTGTTTTGAGTTGAAACCAGCAAGCAGCAGTAGACGACAACGGCATCCATTAATTTACGCGATTGGTGAGAACTCTGTTCTCTAGGGCTCTGATTGGCTTAAGACCTCAACAGGTCTCAGTTTAATTGGTGACACGACAACAGGACTTTAGTAAATGAACATTCTGTGAAAGAGGACAAGATCAGCATTCATTATTTCTCCTTCCTTTTACATCTAGACCAGCAAGAGGCTCAATTTTAGAGAAACCTGCAGGCCCTAGGGATTGAGGGTTGGTTTGGACATGTGCATCTATTCCTTTAAACTCGGGGCTGAAGGCGACTTTGGATGAAGCTTCTGACTCCTCCGATGGCCCGGGCGTCTGTCTGATGTTTCCTCCTGTCTATGAAGGAGATGAGGCGGGAGGTGTCCAGGCAGCCCTCTGCCCTGGCACAGCCGTCAGCCAGACCGGCCTGCAGCCACGGCTCCTGGAGGCAGAGCCCGGCTGGAGGCCTCCTGCCTGGGTCGGTCCTCAGAAGCAGGCAGATGAAGTCCCGGGCCGCCTGGCTGACGCCCTGGAAGTAATCCCTGGGAAAGCTGAAGTCTAGCCGGCAGATGTTCAGGCAGGTCTCCTCGGCGCTCTCGTCAAGAAAGGGGGAGGCGCCGCTCAGCAGCACGTAAGTCACCACGCCCAGGCTCCACAGGTCAGAGCTCAGCGACACTGGCTCTCCAAGGACCAACTCTGGGGAGGCAAACTCAGGGCTGCCCAGCAGAGGATGAACGTAGTGGGCACTGTTGAGCTGGACAGCATCACCAAAGTCTGTGAGTTTGACCATTGGCTGGCCGCTGGAGCTGTGGGCTACCAGCAGGTTCTCAGGCTGGAAAAAAGAGATTACATTGTCACTATTAGTCTCGTCTTTTTGGTTCTTATTAATTACTACAGTCTAACATTAAGTTTTCCCGTCTTAACTTCATTAAGTAAATTCATTTGTTGTTGCAGGTGAAACATCATGCAACATCTGTTTGACCTTCAGTATTAAAAGGATAAAAAAAGGATCCAACAGCAAGTTTCCATTTAAGGCTTAAATATTAGAGCTTTCACCACCAACTCAACATCAGGTAAGTGCTACAGGTGTTAAACATCAACAATGCACAAATCCAAGATGGCTGACTTCCTCTCAGGCAATTTCTTTTATATACATGTTCCTAGATATGAGAACAATGCCCCCACCAAAATTTGTTCACCATTGGGCCCCTGGCACTTTTGTGCTCGGGCCCTAATACAAAAAAACCTTTAAAATACTTACTTTTACATCCAAATGCACTATTCTACAGTTGTGCAGGTAATGTAAAGCTTCTAAAACATCCCTTAGGTAGCAGGCCACTTTCTCCTCCGTCAGATTCCCCCAGCTAACGATGTAGTCCAGCAGACGACCTTGGTCAGCCCTAAAACATAAACATGAACACTAAGGTAAACCCTCAGGAAGAAATGCAGGTTTTATGAAGGCTAATGAGCTACACATGTGCAAAGCTTAATTCCAAAACTGGATTTGTCATTTTTTTGGTCTTTACTTACATCTCCAGGACCAGGGCGTAGCTGCTGGGGGTTTCAAACGTGTCTATCAGGCTGATTATGTGGGTGTGTTGGAGCCTTTGGAGCAGACTGAGTTCCTGAGTCACCCGGTCCCTCCTCATTAGCTTCTTGTTCACCTGTTTGACCGCCACCAGACGTTTGGTCCCTCGCTGGTCACAACGTTTGACAACAGAGAAACGACCCCTGGTGAGCAGAAAGAGGATGGATATTCAAAAGGCCACTTTACTTCAGGTCACTCCTTATAGACAACCTGCGTAGTATGTTTCAGGCATTTAACAAATCAAATAAAGTCATATCAATCACATATCGTAAAGAAAACCCTGAATGTCAATTATATGATGAGGGTGAGTCTATTACCTGCCCAGTTCAACCACCTCAGTGTAGTGAGACTCAAAGTTGTCCTTCCAGCTCACTCTGATCCCATCAGTGGACACCACTGAGACACATGACAACGCAATTAATGCATGTCCACACTTGGCACCAGCATTGTCAAATGAGTTTTGTGGAGGGATTGATACTGTACATTCTGTCTGTTCTTACCTAACACTCTAAGGCTAGCTGATGATGTTACGCTGCCCAGCTCGTTCGTGGCAACACAAGTGTAAACGCCATCATCTTCAGAGGCTACGCCGATTATCCGCAGCGTTGCTTCACCCGTATCACTGAAATAAACATTACATTTGACTTCAACTTCTTCACTATTAATGAGTAGGGGTGGAACGGTACATGTATAAATAAATTTGCATGCAAATTAATTTGTGTAATGCAGAACTACTGTTAGATACGCATTTCTTTAGGGACACCTAATCTGTAGCCGCCCCCCCCGCTCTGCCTACATGTCGATGGTCCAGTGAGTGAGTCAGAGCTAGCAACACTAAGGACGAGTAGCCTAGCCTATGGCGAGTGGTGGCGACCCACAACAGTTAGAGGACCCGCCGGCCTCTTTAAGATCGCAAGTTTGGGAAAACTTTGGTTTCCCAGTCAGTTACAGTAGTACAGGCGAGAGAGCGGCAGATAAGCCGAGGACTGTGTGTCGGCGTTGTTCAGCAGTATGTATTTGCCATCCCGTCCACACGTGAGGCAAACTGTAGTCCCTTCCATATACAACCAAACACGGACGTTGATGGAGCACGAGTTGTCAGCTGCACTCTCCGTTTCACTAACAACTGATGGTTGTACTTTGCGTGCTACGGAAAGCTATCTCACAGTGACTGCTCATTTTATTGACTGAGTGGAAAATGAAAGCGTCAGTTCTACAGACGCGGCCCCTGTAAGAGCAGCACACAAGCACTCACTTAGCTGAAAAGCTACATGAGGTCGTGGCAGAGTTGAAACTACAAAGGTATGCCTGTCCCACTTATTAGCAAGAATACTTTCTTTATCTTTGGTGGGGGAAGGTCTCGCCTAAGTAGAATGTTGTTTTTTCATTATTCTATGTAATTTGCACTTTCATAAATAAGAGATGCTGTATTTGTATAGCTGATTGTCACAGATGTGTTACAGATGAGTCTGGAGATGATGTGGGGTAGTTATTGTTTACATTTTACTTTACATACTTCAGGCTGTTGCAGCTAGCTCAGGGGAGAAACTGAATGAGACTAGGTGGTACAGCCTGAGACATGCACAAATTGTCTTCTGCATTTTTGTTTTGCTTTTCCCTCCATTGTACCGAACCGTGACTTCTGTGTACCGTTCCACCCCTATTAATGAGTGACAATTTTCATGTTTAAACACAGTCAAATGACCACCACAAACAAGTGACAACCCTATTGCAAATTGCCATGCAATAAACTGCAGTCTAATGGAGCTTTAGCAACATACCTAATAAAAAATACACTTGTTTTCTTACGTGTAGGCGATGCTGAAGTGTCCATTGTTGGTGAGGTTGCTCTGGTTGGGTCCCTTCCAGGTGACAGCGGCCCGGGGTCTACCACAGACCTTACACCTGAGGGTGACGCTCTCCCCGTTGTCACACGTAACATCATTGAGAGGTACAAGGAACTCTGGGGGAACTAAAAGAGAGAAAAAAGTCAGGTTAAATCCCATCAAATGCTGAGATTTTCTTCAGAATTCAGCATCAACTGTTTAAACCAGTGCTTTTAATAATATGTGGAATTGGTTTTGTCATACATTTTGTTAATCTTAAAGTAAACACAATTCCCCAAAGTAAAACTTACCATCATAGATGTAGTTTGGATTTAAAAGCTGAAAAGAAAGAATAAAACACGTCAGAAAAATGCACAGTGGAGCAGAAGCATGACTTAATAGCAGCACTAGTCTCCTCAGATGCACTGATAAACTCACCTTTACAGAAACTTTATTGGCCAGGCATTCTCGGGACTTCCTGTAACCGTTTTCCAGCTTGGTGTCTTTCTTTGCCTCCTTCTCCTTCTTCTCAGACTTTTTGCGGATGCGCAGGGATGTGTGCCAGGATGAAGACTTCCTACTGGGACAACAAAATGGATTGAGTCAAATTAAACGGTTTAAATCAACAAGTAGGTGAGAGCACGGGACACCTTGATAGACTGCCAACACGTAGACAACACTGGAATTCCTTATCAAGCCTACGAAAACATCATATTGGTTTGCCAATATGTTGGACTGATGCTGGCCTTCTTTAAAAGATCAGTTCAGGACAACTGCCTCCCACGTTTTTACATAATTCCTAAAAACCCATCTGAACAATCAAACAACAAAAATAATGTATCCTTATAACAGTTTTCAGAGGTCTTACTTCATGGATCCCTCGGGACAATCAGGGATGATGGCTGAGGTGTGTCCCAGCACAAATCCGGGGATCCAGCCCTCTGCGGCGGGGCCCTGCTCTGTAGCCGCCCTGAACACCAGAAACATGTTTTGCTGGTTGCTGGCCAAGATCTGGACCACCTCGCCCTGACTGACGCTGATCTCATCCTCCTTCACGGCCATGTAGTCCTGAGTCACCAACATGGTGGATACGCTACTGCTGCTGCTACTTTCACTCTGCCACACAGGGAGGAAACGTGGAAAATAAGTACAAACTTTCATGGTAGTAAAATGTAAAATCTTATATTACAACTTTACTTTGCACAGAATTCAGATTTTTATATCCAAGTTAACCTATTCAGGCTGATTTCTAAGTTGCCACTAAAAAAAATCTAAGTATAATACTTCTGGTGAAGAAAAGTGAGAAAAAAGGTCAAAGCAGATGACAGAAATAGGTCTGATTAATGTCCACTTGATAAAGACTTTGATTAGAGTGCAAGAAAGACTAGAAAACATGAATTATTCTTCTTGTAAAAAAAAAACTGGGTTAAGAACGACAGGAATCAGATGAAAATTTCCATTTCCATTTCTTTGCTCTGCAGCTCGAGGCAAAGACGAGAGGAGGAACGTTAGGTTGAATGAGATCTCTGTCAAGTACGTTTGTAGGTGAACCACAAATGTCGGAGGTTAGTTGCAGGAAAAGTACATTTAAGTAACACACCATGAAGACAGCAGGAGGTGAAGGACGGCCAAGAGGAAGTCAGGTGTTAGTATAAGCTTTGTTAGAGTTAAGAAATCTAGAGACAGCCTTGAAAGGGAATCACTGAAGAGCTGATTGAGGTCCGCAAGAGAGGTTTTGAACCTGAAAATATGTTGACAGTGGAAACTTTTGCTAGAAATAGTCTTCAAAGAGCTAGAGAGGTGATGTTGAAGAGCAGTGAAGGTTGTCAGAGATGTGTAATAGGGGGTCAGATTAGTAGCACTGGCTGCAGCAGGACAGGAGACAGCAAGACAGACCAGGCCTCCCTCTGCCTGGATGTTAGTCAGTGCAGCACTGGGCAGCAGGTAGTCTTACCCCATTACTCTGGGTGGACTGGATGGACTGCTCACTGGCCGATGAGCACGTACTCATGCGGTCGGCTTCCTTGCTGTGCGTGGAGTGTCTGTGGGTTTGACTCCCAGATCCAGAGCCAGTCTGGATCTGGTTTGCGTTCTGACGGACCGGACTCTCTCCTGCCTCCCCCGGGAAGGTGAACGAGCCGGGCCGGCTGGCTGGAGAGCCCGGCATGGAGCTCCAGAATCCAGATCCCGACTTCAGGCCCGGGCTGGGAGGGGGAGGAGGGAGACTGTCCTTGCTGAAGGCAGGAGTGGCCAGTGGGGAGGCCATAGGGGACACGGCTCCTGGCCGTGGTTTGGAAGTGGGTGTAGAGGGCAGTGGCCCAACCGTGGCACGGGGGATAGGGGCTACAGAACTGGCAGGAGTGGGGGTCTGTGCTTGGTCCTCTGGGGCCTGGATGGGGTGCTTGCCCTGCGGGCTACCCCCTGGAGGGAGTGGGGGAGAGGGGGCAGGACAAGGGGACGAACCTGGATCATAAGTGAGCAAAACTCACACCTCAGTCAAATCTTTCATTTTGCCATACAAAAATTTCACAAATATAGACAATTCATACCTGGCATCTTGTTTGGGCCGTCTGTGTCGGCCCCGGGGTGGTGACGTAGGGGCTGGGGCAGGCGGGAGGGCTGAGGGATCCTGGAGGGCCGACGAGAGCCACCCTGGGGCCCTAAAGGGATGGCACTACCCTGGGAGCTTCCGACTCCAGCAGCTGCACTGGACCCACCGCTGACTCCACCCGGAGCTCCCATGCTGGGCACACATGACCCACCACTCGCCCCTACATGGTTCCTCTGATACTCTATTGGTGAGGTCAGAGCTGTGATAAGGTACAAAGGAATTTGTGTGTGTGAGTGTGTGTGTGAGTGAGTGAGTGAGAGAATGTGCCTACCATTGAGGAAGTTGCGTTGGCTCTCGAGTATCTGGCTGATCTGAAGGGTCCACACCTCACGCACCCCTGGGTGGGAGTTGTGAAGCACAAAGGACTCCACAGTGCCGTTGGTCGACCGAGAAGTTAGGATGAACTTACAGGGATCGCTTTCCGTATTCTCCTCTATACCCAAACAGCTTACCTAAAGTGAGATTTACCCCAGTCAGTTTTAAGTAAATAATTTGCTTTAATTAAGTATATTAGTGCCTTTATTTTTTTTAATCAATAATTTCTTGACTTTGCAAGTACATTCTCTTTCCTCAATTGACTTATTCTTACATAGTATACATCTAAGAACTAAAAGTTTACTAAACTAAAAAACCTGGTGGCTACATCTTCAAAATACAAGCTCCCATAAACAACTTTGGAGATTCTGTCCATGTTGCATGACATGACAATCAAATATGTTTGACTTTAATATAAATACATTTTTAAAGATAGATTTAAAGCTTGCTACTCACTGAAGTTGCTTGCAACTGTTTCACAGGCTACAAGTACTCCAGCAGAGGGCGCTGCACACCCTTTAACTGATAAGCTTTATACATTCTATATTCCACTGGCCTTCACTTATAAAGTAGTAGTGCACATCCTTGCACCTCGTAATTGTCTGTTACCTTGATGCTGTTCTTGTAGAGGAAGCCTGGCAAGGAGAAACCTTTCTTGTCGAGGGGCTCGCTAAATATGACCACCTGCTCAAAGAGGAAGACTCTTCTCTCCTTCATCCGGCCAATAACACTGCCCTCCGGGTCCAACACCATGAATGTGTCCTGTAGTAAGAGGCGACCCTGAGCCACGATCTTCCCCTGGAAAGGGAAGATCAGGTATAGGAAGAAAAAGAGACCGTTAAATTGAATAATGTGAGTTGTTACAGAGGCAATATGCTGTGTAGTGTAGCATTGCTTTCTTTTATAATTGCATGTGATTTCTTACATCAAATCCCTGGAGCCGGCCGACATTCATCATATCATTACACCTTTTTGGCAATATGCACATGACCTCGACTGCTTTCTGTAAGTCACAAAAGAGCAAAAGGTTGATCGGATTGCATGCAGAACATGTATGGCTTGATTTAAAGTGATTACGAAGTGCTATTTCATTATCTTACCTCCAACTCCATAGACTCCAGCCCAGCCTTTTTAGAGTGTTTCAGGAAATCCTAAAACATAAATATAAATTCAACAATTTACACAGTTGACAGTGACACACTGTATTATATGAATACCAGTTAAGATAAAAAAAGAAACTAAATATAGGGGAGCATGAGAAGTAGCTACAGCTGTGGCGCCCTCTGCTGTATTCTAACAGACCAACCTTGAGCAGCAGCTGGTACTTCATGATCCTCTGGACTGGCTTGATGAGCAGGTCTGTGATCTGCAGCCTGTGTCCCAGTTGCTGCTTCAGGTCCTACAAAGTCAGAGAGCGATTGAGAGGCTGATAGCTAGATGCAGATTTGCAGGAATGTCCAAGGGTAAAATCCTAATAATAACAGGCTCATACCTCGAAGTATGTGTTGATGTACTCTGAGACGATGTGCTCCGATTTGGGCTTGTTTTGACAGTACACTACATACATGTTCAGTCTCCGTTCCTGGATACAAAAAGCACATACAGTTACAACATGATCAAATGTGTAGACCCCAATCACAATGTTTGTTTACAATAACTTCCGGGTAGTATACTCCAGCGCCCTGCACATACAAGTCAACAGCGCTGAGCAAACAAGAATGATGAACAGCTGGATATACTCTAATCTCTTTCATCTAAAATTTATGTTTGATGCTTTCATATGTCAACACATTTACTAACGTCAGATTGGAGACCTGATTGAATGTAATAGTTACAGCTGAAAATAACAGAAATAAACAAGTTTATCGATTTCACATATCTCTGCAATTCAAATCAGCTGCCATTTGTCTATCTGGAAGTTATTTTTGTATTATAATCACGGTGATTCAGTCTATACAATCATGTACAAATAAAGCAAAAGTTGGGAATTCACTGTGGATGAACCTGTTTGAGAAAGAGTGGTCCCAGTCTGTCGGGGTCCTCCAAACATTTCTCCAACTCCCCAAGACAGAAACTAAACAAGGCAGGAGAGGGAAGTAAGCTACTGTGCTAGTGAATCTGAACAGGGAAAGCTCTGTATTCTCCTTATGAGTGCGTCACATACTCTTTGTGCCAGTCGTAGATCTGATGGATGTTGCCAAACACGATTTTGTCTTTTCCCTTCATATCATCAGGGACACCCTCCTCCTTCATCCGGCTCATGTAGCCCTTATAATGGAGGCACACAAACACAGTAACACATATTTACAACAGCAAGTCTGTAAAGGTCAGCAAACTAATTCTAATACTTTCAGTGCCATTATAAAATGCCAGTCAGAATAATAATAATAATAATAATAATAATAATAATAATAGAAAACTATTAAACCTTCATATATTTTCAGACAATAAGTGATGTACAGCTAATTAAGCAGCTGGTAAAGCAACTCACCTCCACGACCAGGCCGAGGTCTCTGACATAATCTCTCTCTGTCTCCACCAACTCCAGCAGAATGTAACTACAGCAAAGAAAAAACAAACCTCAAAATTCAAGAAATAAGAAAACACCTCAGTGTATGTTTGGGATATAGATGAAGAGAATGACCGTACTGTCTTTTCTTGAGGATGCTGGTCCTGCGCTCGTCCATCTCTTCGATGGGGGAGGAGGAGGAGAGGAGGGAGTTGTCAGAGGGGTTGAAAGAGGGAGAGCTACTGTCTCCCTGTTCTACTGACAGCGAGCTGGGTCTGTCCTCTAAAGCCTGCACCACGGAAAAACAGAAAAATAGCCATGGCAAAACAACTTAATGTACGAAGGTCAAGCTTAGTGTGTTCTTGTTTTCCTCCATGATCCTACCATTTTGCTTTTGACCAACTCCTCGATGGCGCTCACCAACTCAGCAGCACTGGGCGTCTCTGAACTGGAAGGACGAACCGACAGACGAGAAGAGGTCTGGGTAAAAATAGAGATGAGTGAAGGGAGGCGGAAAAAAAGAGCATTAGAACATGATAAAACATCTAATCTAACAACTACAGTATTCCTGCTTACTCTAAATCTGCCCATTGGCTGGTGTCAATACTACTTTACGATTGATACAAACTTTACTCGTTAATCATTTAGAAATTAGACAAAAAAATTTCACCCATTTAACTCACCTTCATGTACTTGTACAATGGGTTGGAAGAGTCCATAAATGGATAGAAAAAGAAATAGCTTAATGCTATAGCTTTATGTTAAAGGACATTCATTTCAAGATCAGCTTTTGTTTATCTTAATTTCATATTTGTTTGATTATAAGACTATGTTTTATTTTAGTTATTTGAGTGAGCAAGATGACTCAGTGAAAATGTTTGTTAAATGTTAAATGCTGTCTGAAGAGAGAAGATCCCAAAAGATGTTTCCACAAGTGAAACCCTAATGTTGGGGGTCTATATCTGAAGGTTCAAACAAGTGAAAAGGATAAAATATGATATTTTTTTTAAAGAAACTGTTAAACGAAAAGGTCAAAACATGAGGCTGAAATTTGAGTGAACAAATTTAAGATATGGCGAAAAAGTGAAATGTCAGAAAATGGTGATGGGGAGAAGGTGGGGGAAAAAGTGATGTAGAATGTTTCTGTTGCCTTCTCGGGTGGTGTAAACAGCCAGAAATAATGAAAGGATGCTAACAGAGCGAGAATGAAAGAGGTATATGTATGTATGTATGTATGTATGTATGTATGTATGTATGAATGTATAGTTCAGGAGACTCTCACCCTTGCTGTGCTGTGCTTCAAGACTTTCCTCAATTAGGTTTTCTGGGTGAGGCTGTGTGCCCTTCTGGCCTCGCCAGCGTTTAGAGATGCCAATTACTTGCATGGGTAATGAGGTTAACGCACAGAGGGTAAAAAGGGAGATGAGGACGAGCGGGCAGGGCGGGTGAGGGAGGGGGTAGTGAGGGGTTGGAGGATGATGGGAACAGGGGGGCTTTTGAATTTACATTTTGTCATATTTTGATTATTATCCAGGGGAGCTACCTGCTCAGCTGACGGGGAATCAAACTGCCCTATTTGTATTTAAATTGACATCTACTTTCTTTTAAGCCACCAACCTTTTCCCAACCTATGAGAGATAAACATGCAGAAAAAAAGCTGCAGTCCTGTGTTACCGTGACAGCCGCAAAGCATTACAAAATTCAAAATGATCTCTGAATTTATAGATAGTTGACCCAAATTAGGCATTATAGCCTTCTGATCTGTACTAAAACTGACAGAAAAAAACCTCCACATTGCCATCCATTTAGAGTCAAGAGCTACACGCGTCTTTATCTACATTTTCCCGTAATGCCCTCGCTCATCTGCCAGGCGACTCTACAGTGGTGTGTTGGAGAAACAGGGCAGAAAGTACAAGTCAAAATGAGTGAAACTAAAAAAAAGATGTAAGGACAAAATTCTACGCTAAAGAAAGTCAGGAATGTTTAAGAGTTCAGAAAAATATAAACGTTAGGAAGGTGACTTTAGGGGGCAGAGAAAGGTGCATTTTAAAAAGAAGAAAGTCTAAAAAGCCACTAGCTTCATTTCCTTTCAATCTAAAAACTGTTTTAAAAAACAAAGAAAAATGCTTTAGCAAGTAGCATTTAAAGCTGCAGAGCAAGGAAAAAAAGAGTGAATTAAAGAATTGACTGAGGGAAGGGGCGGGGGACGAGCGGGGCATTTCAGATGGAGAGGTATGGAAACTGAGACAAAGCAAAGACAGGACATAAATCAAGGTAATGCTACAGCGTGGCAAACGATACAACCAGGAAACAAAACGAAAGAGAAACAGAAATTAGTGTCAGAGGAGCCTCCACTTTAGTCCAGGAAGAGACTTGGAATGCCTGAAACTTTTCATTGCTATGATGCAACATGCCAAGATAAAATGTTATGCATAACAGAAACAAAGGAGTCACTTAAAACTGTGTCTGGACATGCCCTTTTTGGGGTAAAAGTGGGAGACTGAAATGAGCGGAAAAGATGTAACCTTCAAGAACTAAAACTCAGAACAGCAATGAGAAAAAAGAGAACCTGTATAAGAAGTTTCCTTTGTCTTTAAGATAGTCATGGATGGTGCTTAAATTAGCTTAAGTTGTTAGCCTGTTCCTATCTCTCAAAAAACATACATGCTGTATGGTCTAAAGGAAATGAGCCCTTACACTATACCTACTTCAATCTTAATACCAAATGTGATTTAGCCACTAATTTGATTACAATTCCTACTCATTAGAGATAAAAGCTGTAAAGGCCGTCTCCCCTGTTGGACTTTTCTTGTACAAAGCACTACTCTTCAGCTGCTTCTATTGCCACAGTGAAACCAAAAAGAGAATATGTACTAACATAGAGCTTCTTAAGGTGATGGAACAAAATGCCTAATAGCATCTAGACTCATATCACTATATATAGATTCTTCTAGGCCTAATTCCAAAAGGAAAGAAATGTCTAACTTCCTTTCTGACCTAAAATTTAGTTGAACTCTGTGAAGCAACTTTGTAGCACCAGAAAATGTTCAAAGTTAAAGGTCCCATGGCATGAAAATTTCACTTTATGATGTTAAAATGAATTAACATTAACATTAATTAACATTAAATTCAAAAACCCTATGAGAAATCGAGGAAGGGATGGAGTGACCCTGCCCGGACGAAGCCCGGGGCCCCCGTCTGGAGCCAGGCCCAGACGGAGGGCTCGTTGGCGAGCGTCTGGTGGCCGGGTTTGCCACGGAGCCCGGTCGGGCACAGCCCGAAAAAGCTACGTGGCATCCATCTCTCCAGCCCATGGGCCCACCACCTGTGGGAGGAACCGCTGGGGTCGGGTGCATTGCCACACGGGTGGCAGTGAAGGTCAGGGGCCTCGACGGACAAGACCCGGGCAGCAGACGCTGGCTCTGGGGACGTGGAATGTCACCTCTCTGTGGGGGAAGGAGCCGGAACTGGTGCTGGAGGTGGAGCGCTACCGGTTAGATCTGGTGGGGCTTACCTCTACGCACAGTCTCGGTTCTGGAACCGTACTCCTGGATAGGGGTTGGACTCTTTTCTTCTCCGGAGTTGCCCAGGGTGTGAGGCGCCGGGCGGGTGTGGGGATACTCACAAGCCCCCGGTTGAGCGCCGCTATGTTGGAGTTTACCCCGGTGGACGAGAGGGTCGCCTCCCTACGCCTGCGGCTGGTGGGGGGGGAAAACTCTGACTCTTGTTTGTGCATATGCACCAAACAAGAGTTCGGAGTATTCGGCCTTCTTGGAGACCTTGAATGGAGTCCTGTATGGGGCTCCAGTGGGAGACCCCATCGTTCTGCTGGGGGACTTCAACGCGCACGTGGGCAATGATGGAGACACATGGAGAGGCGTGATTGGGAGGAACGGCCTCCCTGATCTAAACCAGAGTGGTTGTTTGTTGTTGGACTTCTGTGCTAGTCATGGATTGTCTATAACGAACACCATGTTCGAACATAGGGATGCTCATAAGTGTACCTGGTACCAGAGCACCCTAGGCCAAAGGTCAATGATCGATTTTATAATCGTTTCATCTGATCTGAGGCCGTATGTTTTGGACACTCGGGTGAAGAGAGGGGCGGAGCTGTCAACCGATCACCATCTGGTGGTGAGTTGGGTCAGGGGGTGGGGGAAGACTCTGGACAGACCTGGTAAGCCCAAACGGGTAGTGCGGGTAAATTGGGAACGTCTGGAGGAGGCCCCTGTCCGACAGACTTTCAACTCACACCTCCGGCGGAGCTTTTCGTGCATCCCTGTGGAGGCTGGGGGCATTGAACCCGAGTGGACAATGTTCAAAGTTTCCATTGCTGAAGCTGCGGCGAAGAGCTGTGGTCTTAGGGTCTTGGGTGCCTCAAGGGGCGGTAACCCACGAACACCGTGGTGGACACCGGTGGTCAGGGAAGGCGTCCGACTGAAGAAGGAGTCTTTCCGGGATATGTTATCCCGGAGGGCTCCGGAGGCAGTTGCAAGGTACCGAAGGGCCCGAAGGGCTGCAGCCTCTGCCGTGAAAGAGGCAAAGCAGCGGGTGTGGGAGAAGTTCGGAGAAGACGTGGAGAAGGACTTTCGGTTGGCACCAAGGTGCTTCTGGAAAACCGTTCGCCACCTCAGGAGGGGGAAGCGGGGAACCATCCAAGCTGTGTACAGTAAGGATGGGACGCTGTTGACCTCAACTGAGGAGGTAATAGGGCGGTGGAAGGAGCACTTTGAGGAACTCCTAAATCCGACTAATACGCCCTCTATGGTAGAGGCAGAGCTGGAGGATGATGGGGGATTGTCGTCAATTTCCCTGGTGGAAGTTGCTGAGGTGGTTAAACAACTCCACAGTGGCAAAGCCCCAGGGATTGATGAGATCCGTCCGGAAATGCTTAAAGCTCTGGGTGTGGAGGGGTTGTCTTGGTTGACACGCCTCTTCAACATTGCGTGGAAGTCTGGGACGGTGCCTAAGGAGTGGCAGCCCGGGGTGGTGGTTCCCCTTTTCAAAAAGGGGGACCAGAGGGTGTGTGCCAATTACAGGGGTATCACACTTCTCAGCCTCCCCGGTAAAGTCTACTCCAAGGTGCTGGAAAGGAGGGTTCGGTCGATAGTCGAACCTCAGGTTGAAGAGGAACAATGCGGATTCCGTCCTGGTCGTGGAACAACGGACCAGCTCTTTACTCTCGCAAGGATCCTGGAGGGAGCCTGGGAGTATGCCCAACCGGTCTACATGTGCTTTGTGGATCTGGCGAAGGCGTATGACCGGGTACCCCGGGAGATACTGTGGGAGTATGGGGTGAGGGGGTCCCTTCTCAGGGCCTTCCAATCTCTGTACGACCAAAGCGAGAGCTGTGTCCGGGTTCTCGGCAGTAAGTCGGACTCGTTTCAAGTGAAAGTTGGCCTCCGCCAGGGCTGCGCTTTGTCACCAATTCTGTTTGTAGTATTTATGGACAGGATATCGAGGCGTAGTCGGGGTGGAGGGGGGTTGCAGTTCGGTGGGCTGGGGATCTCATCGCTGCTTTTTGCAGATGATGTGGTCCTGATGGCATCATCGGCCTGTGACCTTCAGCACTCACTGGATCGGTTCGCAGCCGAGTGTGAAGCGGCTGGGATGAGGATCAGCACCTCTAAATCGGAGGCCATGGTTCTCAGCAGGAAACCGATGGAGTGCCTTCTCCAGGTAGGGAATGAGTCCTTACCCCAAGTGAAGGAGTTCAAGTACCTTGGGGTCTTGTTCGCGAGTGAGGGGACAATGGAGCGGGAGATTGGCCGGAGAATCTGCGCAGCGGGTGCGGTATTGCATTCAATTTATCGCACCGTTGTGACGAAAAGAGAGCTGAGCCAGAAGGCAAAGCTCTCAATCTACCGGTCAGTTTTCCTTCCTACCCTCACCTATGGTCATGAAGGCTGGGTCATGACCGAAAGAACAAGATCCAGGGTACAAGCGGCCGAAATGGGTTTCCTCAGGAGGGTGGCTGGCGTCTCCCTTAGAGATAGGGTGAGAAGCTCAGTCATCCGTGAGGAGCTCAGAGTAGAACCGCTGCTCCTTTGCATTGAAAGGAGCCAGTTGAGGTGGTTCGGGCATCTGGTAAGGATGCCCCCTGGGCGCCTCCCTAGGGAGGTGTTCCAGGCACGTCCAGCTGGGAGGAGGCCTCGGGGAAGACCCAGGACTAGGTGGAGGGATTATATCTCCAACCTCGCCTGGGAACGCCTCGGGATCCCCCAGTCGGAGCTGGTTAATGTGGCTCGGGAAAGGGAAGTTTGGGGTCCCCTGCTGGAGCTGCTACCCCCGCGACCCGATACCGGATAAGCGGACGAAGATGGATGGATGGATGGATAATTAACATTAACATTAATATGCGTTCCCCCAGCCTGCCTATGGTCTCCCAGTGGCTAGAAATGGTGATAGGTGTAAACCGAGCCCTGGGTATCCTGCTCTGCCTTTGAGAAAGTGAAAGCTCAGATGGGCCGATCTGGAATCTTCCCTTTATGACGTCATAAGGGGAAAGGTTACCTCCCCTTTCTCTGCTTTGCCCGCCCATGAGAAAGAGAGAGAGACATCATGGCTTGCTAACGAGCAACGCATGGCAGCTGGTCAAGGCCACACCCCCACACTCCACCTTGCCCCCCCCCCCCCCCCCCCCCTCTCCTCCTCAATAGCATTTAAAGCTACAGACACAGAAATGGCTCATCCTAAGGAAAGCTCATTGTGGGACTGGGTCTAGTGGCTGTAATTCTGCACCAAGGCTGAATTTCGGTAAATAGACTTCAGATACAGTATTAGGGGACCACTAAGGCCTATATAAAAGAGACTTCAGATACAGTATTAGGGGACCACTAAGGCCTATATAAAAGAGACTTCAGATACAGTATTAGGGGACCACTAAGGCCTATATAAAAGAGACTTCAGATACAGTATTAGGGGACCACTAAGGCCTATATAAAAGAGACTTCAGATACAGTATTAGGGGACCACTAAGGCCTATATAAAAGAGACTTCAGATACAGTATTAGGGGACCACTAAGGCTATATAAAAGAGACTTCAGATACAGTATTAGGGGACCACTAAGGTCTATATAAAAGAGACTTCAGATACAGTATTAGGGGACCAGTGAGGCCTATATAAAAGAGACTTCAGATACAGTATTAGAGGACCACTAAGGTCTATATAAAAGAGACTTCAGATACAGTATTAGAGGACCACTAAGGTCTATATAAAAGAGACTTCAGATACAGTATTAGGGGACCACTGAGGCCTATATAAAAGCATCCAAAAAGCAGCATGTTATGGGACCTTTAATGGTGAATACAGTTTGTGTTTCCATTGATTCTCCTGTTCTTCATCTTTCCCCATCTGTCACTCTTTTCTGTCCCCTCTGTACCGTCCCCCCTCCCCTCACCTTGTCATCCTGGGAGTCTGGCTGCAGCAGACTGTGCTGCTGGATAGCCATAGGCGGAGGCAGAGGTACTGAGTCAGCGCCCTCCTCGCCCTCCTCCTCTCCGCAGCTCTGCATGCCCGAAGAACTCGACTTGGACAACGTGCCGCTCGACAAGCCCTCGTTACGAACCCTCTGCGGCACAGCAGAGATGACATCACATGACTTTACACATCCGCTAAATGGAGAGAGGGCAAACGTTGCAAGTGTGTAGTATTGTGTATCCACCCACCTCCTCCACAGTCTCGTCCTGAGGCGTTGCGGCACTGTCGTCCAAGTCTTTCTGGGACCCCATCGTCATCTCCCCGCTCTTCCGCACGTCGCGGCTCTTCTTGTGCTTGTGGGCCAGCTTCTTCACGTGGCCGTCTGCCTTACCACTGCTTAGCCGACGCACTGGACTGGTGAGCCACTTCCGCAGCGTGTTACCTTAAAAAGATATACAGTGAGGAAAATAAGTATTTGAACCCCCTGCTATTTTGCAGGTTCTCCCACTTGGAAATCATGGAGGGGTCTGAAATTGTCATCGTAGGTGCATGTCCACTGTGAGAGACATAATCTAAAAACAAAAATCCAGAAATCACAATGTATGATTTTTTAACTATTTATTTGTATGATACAGCTGCAAATAAGTATTTGAACACCTGAGAAAATCAATGTTAATATTTGGTACAGTAGCCTTTGTTTGCAATTACAGAGGTCAAACGTTTCCTGTAGTTTTTCACCAGGTTTGCACACACTGCAGGAGGGAGTTTGGCCCACTCCTCCACACAGATCTTCTCTAGATCAGTCAGGTTTCTGGGCTGTCGCTGAGAAACACGGAGTTTGAGCTCCCTCCAAAGTTTCTCTATTGGGTTTAGGTCTGGAGACTGGCTAGGCCACGCCAGAACCTTGATATGCTTCTTACAGAGCCACTCCTTGGTTATCCTGGCTGTGTGCTTCGGGTCATTGTCATGTTGGAAGACCCAGCCTCGACCCATCTTCAATGCTCTAACTGAGGGAAGGAGGTTGTTCCCCAAAATCTCGCAATACATGGCCCCGGTCATCCTCTCCTTAATACAGTGCAGTCGCCCTGTCCCATGTGCAGAAAAACAGCCCCAAAGCATGATGCTACCACCCCCATGCTTCACGGTAGGGATGGTGTTCTTGGGATGGTACTCATCATTCTTCTTCCTCCAAACACGGTTAGTGGAATTATGACCAAAAAGTTGTATTTTGGTCTCATCTGACCACATGACTTTCTCCCATGACTCCTCTGGATCATCCAAATGGTCATTGGCAAACTTAAGACGGGCCTTGACATGTGCTGGTTTAAGCAGGGGAACCTTCCGTGCCATGCATGATTTCAAACCATGACGTCTTAGTGTATTACCAACAGTAACCTTGGAAACGGTGGTCCCAGCTCTTTTCAGGTTATTGACCAGCTCCTCCCGTGTAGTCCTGGGCTGATTTCTCACCTTTCTTAGGATCATTGAGACCCCACGAGGTGAGATCTTGCATGGAGCCCCAGTCCGAGGGAGATTGACAGTCATGTTTAGCTTCTTCCATTTTCTAATGATTGCTCCAACAGTGGACCTTTTTTCACCAAGCTGCTTGGCAATTTCCCCGTAGCCCTTTCCAGCCTTGTGGAGGTGTACAATTTTGTCTCTAGTGTCTTTGGACAGCGCTTTGGTCTTGGCCATGTTAGTAGTTGGATTCTTACTGATTGTATGGGGTGGACATGTGTCTTTATGCAGCTAACGACCTCAAACAGGTGCATCTAATTTAGGATAATAAATGGAGTGGAGGTGGACATTTTAAAGGCAGACTAACAGGTCTTTGAGGGTCAGAATTCTAGCTGATAGACAGGTGTTCAAATACTTATTTGCAGCTGTATCATACAAATAAATAGTTAAAAAATCATACATTGTGATTTCTGGATTTTTGTTTTTAGATTATGTCTCTCACAGTGGACATGCACCTACGATGAAAATTTCAGACCCCTCCATGATTTCCAAGTGGGAGAACTTGCAAAATAGCAGGGTGTTCAAATACTTATTTTCCTCACTGTATAAAATGTACTACGATTATTAAAAGCCACACCGTAGAATAACAGGAAGAGGTTAAGCTTTTATTTAAAGGATCTACATAGCACTGTTGTATTCCTCGAGATCGTTCTCAAGACCACTTTTTAAAGTTCTCGTCTCGGAATCGACCGCATTTTTACTCTGTCTTGTCTCGGTCTTAGATAAAGAGGACTTTATTTCAAGACCACAACTGCCTTTTGATTGTTTTATCAAGGCATTTCTCATAATACACTTTTGGCAATAAAAGAGGTGAATGAAGAATACATTTGTTTTCTGTGGGGGTTTGTTTTTTTTTTTTTATTTTTTATTTTTTTTTTTTTAAATGGGAATGTGGATCTTTTAGATCAATTTGAGGAGGGCCTATGGTTAGCATTTTCAATATTTTATCATGTTAACATTTTTCATATAGAATAAAGAGTACAGTTACACTACGGTTTTACTTCACTTTAATATTGATCTAGTGGGAGTAACTTGTGTGAAAAAAAAAAGTATTCATGTAAAATTGTACACCATTCTGATGTTACTTGCTATTTCTGAGTTGACGTGGTTGTGAGAATTTGTATGGGATTTCAGAGAGCAGACACAATAGATAGTACAGCACAGGTGACCATACCGGGTCGTTTAGGCCCTGGTGAGGTGTGGGAGCCGATGCCGTGACCAGGCTGCAGTGTAGCCGACAACCCTGGCATGATGGAGTCATTGCTGCACACTGACAGAGTGTCTGTGAAAGACAGAGTGATGTTATGGTTTTAAAATTTGCTTTATGGTGCAGACTTACACAAAGCATCTAAATAGGCTCTTGTTTTAGCCCCAATATGTAAAATTCCTTAAATACAGCGCATGTATTTTTTTCCTCCCTAACACACACACACACACACACACACACACACACACACACACACACACACACACACACACACACACACACACACACACACACACACACACACACTGAATAAACTCTGTACCTTTGTGGTTGTAAATGCCCTCCATCTCCATGGAGGACCTGGAGTGGGCGATGCAGAGCATGGAACAGGGCACCAGGCCCTCCAGGGCAGGAGAGCGGTCCGTGGTCCTGACCAGGCACCAGTCTGGCTTGTCGTGGCAGCGCTCCAGAACCTCCACCGTCTGGCCGCGCCGCACTGTGAGCTCGTTGCTGTTGCTGGCCATGAAGTCGTGTATCACCACGGTCAGCTCACAGCCCCCGGAGAGCTGAAGGAAGAAAGGATAATCACAATGATCGTGTTAGGATGGTTCTTCTAACTGACACATCATTCCTGTCTGTGTGTGTGTGTGTGTGTGTGTGTGTGACTCACCTTGTCGCTGTCCAGTGTGTTCTGTGAAGTGCGGGATGCCAGAGAGATGGTGTCTGGTTGGCTACTGCCTTCACCCTGACTGTCCAGGTCCTCTCCATCCCTAATAGACACACACACATGATCAATCAAAGGTGTGAGTGCAAATTAACTTGAGTGTTTGTGATTGATTGGATAAAAACTCATCTGTTTCTCATGTGCATTACTCTCTGTTCCCTCGGAACATCTTAAATCTAGGTGTCACATTACCTTCCCCTTCCTTTGTGGTGCTTGGCTGTGGTTGTTTTGGGAATATGAATGGGCTCCTTGAGCGCTCCCCTCAGGTGAATGGTGCGCTCCTGAATCACCTCCCTGATGTGCTTGATCCAGTCCTGCTTGTTCTCAATGCTTGACGCCTGTTATTGGTCAACAATGGAACGAGTTTAAGAAGTCAAAAAGTTAGAGATGTCAGGAAATGAACTCCCTCTGGAATTCTTACTCTGTGCGTTTCACACAAGTCTGAATTTACCTCTTGCATTTTTCAGATAAATTTGATCTCACACGAGCCCTCCCCAGCCGCGGACCCATATAACAGTGGATCCCAACCAGCTGTACCCCCCACAGCCCTGTCGGATGAACTCAAGAACCGCTTCCTCAACGTCATCCAACATGTTCATTCAAACTGGGTGTTATTTAGAGTAATCAAAGATTACAAAGATTTTCATTTAAATAAATGTCTGTTAAGTCAATATCTATCGCCGCATGAGGTCACACAATGGTGATTGAGCCTACAGCCCACTGATGAAAGCCCTCACATTTGCAGTATTACGAAGTGTGTGTCTGTGGCGACATTCCCAGGAAAAATTAGTAATATTAAAGTGGACATTGTTACAATAATGTTTTTATACATTGGAACTGTCAGTGTTTAGCTCAGTTTGTTAAAGTTTGCATTTGGGGTAGAAGTACGGCTTGTTGGGAATTTATGCTACAATCTTTTTAGCCCCCCCTCCCCAGCTATGGCATTGGGTTAAAGTGGGATTCTGCTATGGAACGTTGTCCTGCCCATCCAGTGAAGGGCGAGAATAAGAGGTGCTAAGAGTTGGTGTTTCAGACTTGTGAGAAGTGGTTGAGGGCTGTGTTGTGGGATAGTTTGTACTCACCATCGCTCCGTGTTTGGATCCCTGACTTAGCTTTGAATTTGAAATATAAAATAGAGAATTTCACTGGTTTGTTTTTAGAAGATATACATGACATTCTTTATGCTGACAAAATGGGTTGACATGATAGAAACGCACAACACTGATAATATGCCTTAACTGTGTACTGTAGGCCAATTTAATGTGTAGCAATGTAGTAAAGGATGGCGTGTGTGTGTGTGTGCATGTGTGTGCGTGTGTGTGTGTAGTTAGTAGAGACACACTTCATTTACAATGCACATACCACATGACTGCTTCTCAGCAGTCAGTTTGGTAGTCAACATGTAATATAGAGTTGTAACGCTCAGAATGAAATGTGTTAGGATTTTTGGCTTCATGCTGTTCCAACGGCTAACACTGATTTGATCCCATCTGTGACAATATTCAACAGGAAACCACACAGAAGATGTTTGAAAATGGGGGCTTAAAATCTTCACTCCGAGAACTAAAGAAATTGATGCCATATCTTCCTTCCACAATGGCGTTCAAATCATTAAAAAGGCTTCTTTTTTTCTGGTAAAGAAAGATGGCTACTTGTAACTTTCATTAAGTGGCACAGAGCCAGGATGGGAGATTGTGGGCGTTCAGGGGTTGAATCGGTGTCAGCAGCGTTGGTGGAAGCATGTCAGCCCACAGAGAGAATTAGAGATACAAACATCCACAGAAAACACAGCCCCAGATATACAGATGTGCCTGTGTTTGCTAACAGATGGAACAAAGCAGAATCTAACCAGAGGACAAAGCCTGGCAGAGAGCGACCGACAGAAGACACAAATCAAGGATACTGAGGAGTTTGTGACTACAGAAAGCTTCTCGGCCAGCTTGAAGCTGCTCATCCAATCAAACGAGACAGCAGAGAACACAGGAAAGATGAAATATAAGAAGGTAGGAGGGGGTTGAATATGAAGAGAGGAGAGAAAGAACTGGGTTAAACCGATATAAAGATTTTCCGACGCACTTTTTCCCAATCAGATATATATATATATATATATATATAGACATCCAACACACTAATATGGAAGTGTGTTTGATTACATATTTATTATATAAACCTGTAATTTACCCTTTTTTTTTTTTTTTAAATTTTCAGTGTTATTATCTTGGGTTTGATTTGAAAGTGATTTCAGGGTTCTGCCTTTGAAAACCCATATCGGTCGAACCCTAAAGGAGATTTCCAAAGGAATAGAAGAGAGGAAGTGTGTTTTACCTTGAGCACAATCTTGTTGTCAGACGTCGGGGTGCGCCCCAACCATAGAGCAAACTTGCAGGGGTCTCCTTCCACATGCTCCGTCACCCCCAACTCGGACGTCTGGGAACAGAGCAGGAGAATATGACAAACTGTCCTCAGAAGATTATCAACGGTCCAACGGCTATTTGAAATATTCTCGCTGCAGATAAAAGTGTGATTTCTTGACACCGTTTTGATTAGAGTCAATCAGATGTACGTGTATTTTATACTGACAGGTACTGCAGTTGACGATATGAGGCACTAAGAAACATTAAAAATGATAATCATTAAAAGGAAGTTTTTCCTTGCCACTGTTTTAAGATTTATTTTATTTGAAAGTATATTTGGAATTGTTGGGTCTTTGTAAATTATAGAGTGTGGTCTAGATATACTCACTAGAGTGTCTTGAGATAACTCGTTAGGATTTGATACTATAAATAAAATTGAATTGTATTCAATTATTCATGTCATCTACCAATAAAACACACTCACAGGCCTGAATGGCTCTTTTAAATACACTGATTACATGAATACATTCATTTATTTTTAAGCAAACATCATTCATTAGGTACATTTCACCATCATCTACTTACAAAGAGTTTGCTCTTGTAGATGTACTTGCTCCTGCCGTTTGAGTCCTTGACCTCCTTGCTGAAGACAAGAGACATCTCAAACAGGAAGAGGTGGCGCTCTCGACCCTTACGGATCAGAGTCTTTGGGTCCCAGACCTGGAACGACTCCTGGAGAATGAGCTCACCCTGGGATTCAATGTTTTCATCAAAACCTGGGAGAAGGAGGGGATATTAGCATGACAAATCAAACACGTTGCCTGATTGATAAAGAGCTGTAATTTGAAAGAAGGCATAACTAACGAGCAGTGCGTGTTAATCACCTTCCAGCATAGAGAGGTGCATGGCATCATTGGCTTTCTTAGGAACACTGAGCATCACCTCCAGGCCGTCTTTGATCTCTCCTTTACCTTCTTCGCAGCAAGTCAGCAGCTCCTAGACAGACAGACAGACAGAAGCCATGACAACAAGGAACTATGGACCTATGGAGACGGCCACCACAGCAGTGAGATTTGGTATGGTGGGTTACCTTCAGCAGGAGCTGATACTTGGTGATTCTCTGCACAGGCTTGATCAGATAGGAAGAGATGGAGTTGGCCAGTCGGTGCCTCTGTTGAATTTCCTGCATAGAGAAGAAGAGGAATGTGATCGCACGTAGCTGCTGACGGGAGCCATCCAATTTCATTTTAACAACCATAGGCAATACTCACATCAAAGTAGTTCCCAGCATGCTCTAGGATGAGCTGGGTGGAGTCGGGTTTGTTCTTACAGTAGTTCACATACATCTGGAACTTATCAGCCTAGATGAAGAGAGAAAGACGTGACAATGGTTGTGATCATAACCTACAGCAATCACTCATACTGAAAAGCTACTACCTGTGAACTTAATATGTAAAATATACATTAGGGATCTAAAGTATCTAAATGTAAAAAAAAACAATTTCTATTGAATGGCAGGTTTAAGCAAACGCAGCAAATGTTGGTGAACAAATGATACATACCCATGTGACAAAGCAATGCCCAACATCCTCTGGTAGCTGCTCATATTTCTCCAACTCTTTGAGAAAGATGCTGACAACAAAAAAGGAGTGAAGGATTTAAATGTGACAAACAGCAAAAAACATGAGCTTAAATTAAATGAAAAGTGATATTTCAAAATGAAAAATAAAACATAAAATATGTATATTCCTAAACTACAGATGTTTTGTATTATAAGAAGCTGATGAAGATACTTAAAGCTGTAGGTAGGATTATGAAGATCCAGGACTTAGCCAAAGAATTTGAACACTGACAACTGGCTCGTTCGAGATGAACTGCGCCTCGCCTGTAAAGTAGACGAGAGCAGGCGGCAGCAGCCGGGGGCAGGGACAAAAATCTGCTGTCAAGTCGGACAGTTTCCAGCCGATTTCAGCAGCCTTCAGGCTGAACAGGAAGTGACAGAAACACTGTGGTCCGATTCCGATTTAATAAAATGTTATCAGACCCATACATCAGCTCCTTCAGTCTCCAGTTGTTTTTTGATTCTGAACCAATCAGCTGTTAGATCAGCTGAGAGGCCGGCGTTTCCCAGCATGCCCTGGGTCTGCCTGGGTCTTGCAGTCGGTGGAGAGCAACGGCTCTAAAAACTGTGGCCGCCTTGATCTCATGAGGTTATCGTTGCCCACGTATGCATGACGTCAGAGCAAGTCGGGATCAAATCTAACCGGCATGCATTGGCCGGCGATCGCCGGTAGAGCTTAGATTGGGCCCAAAAAAATCAAGCCCGACCCTACCCGAGCCCGTGCACGTTGCGTCCGAGCCCGGCCTGACACATTAACTAATTATGAGCCCGATTTAAACCTGACATTTTTTTAATACGTGGGCCGTTATAACTGACGTTCTCAACTACAATTCAGAGTTGTTTGAACTAAAGAAATCTGTTTAGAATTATCTTAATGAATAATGCAACAAGGACGAAGCATGTAAACTGCGCTGTTTGTTTATTCAGAATGGAACGGATCGCAAATGGATCCGAATGAAGAAACGTACAAAACAAAACTAACTAAACCCGACCCAAGCTGCTCCCTCAGCTGAATAGTGTGGGTAACAGATCAAGGCAGCAACCTTAATCAAAGCCCTGGAACCATATAGGAGACTTTCTTGTCTCAATCACCTAATTAATACTGTCCTTCGCCACGGTCTGCATGCTGACGCACTAGCCGACAACAATGCTGCCGAGGGGGTGACGCGATGTAGCACAGTTTACCTCACACTCAAGTCAGTGCAGGACATCCACCCAAAGCTATTGGAGAAGCTAGAGAGGCATAGCTTTCTCCCAACCGTATAAGGCTAATAAAGTAATGATTAAAAAAACACAAATGCTTGGTCAAGGGCCCAGCCCGGCCTGGCCCAAGGATAGCGGCGGAAAATTTTGGCCTGGCCCAGGCAGAGAATCTAAACTCTAATTGCCGGTGATCGATTCTGCACAGATCTGGCTCATCTTGAACGAGCCTAACTTCTCAGTCCCTCCCCCCCTTTCTGCTAAAGCCCAAACGGTCTCCTAAGCCTCTCCCCCCACAAGGGAGAATGAATGAAGCAGTGGATTTTTGCAAATCACACTACAAGCTGTAGGTGTTGCCAGAGGAGCTGGATTTTTTTAAATGACCTGCTTCATGTAGTTCTACTCAAACACACAGGGTCAGTTTCAGCAAATATGACAGAAAGTTAGTTTCTTACTTTCAATATTTATTTAAAACTTGATTTGACTTTAATCCGGATCTGAATTGCAGCAGGGTGCTTGGACCCTGCTTTACTTGCTTGCAGGTCTAGTTTAAAATTTGGAATTTCTAGGAAATTTGAAGTCCACAAAGCTGTTTCTTACTTATGGTGGAATTCAAAGAGGTCTTGCATGTTTCCAAAGATGATGTGCTCCTTGTTGATGATTCCTGGAGGAATCTCCTCAACCCCACTGGTCATCTCCCACAGGTAGGTCTGCATGGAGGGAACAAGATAAGAGAAAAATTACACTTTCCAACAGGTTTCTGATGCATTTCCACATTTTGTGTGAAAAGTTGTTGCACCACTCTGGCATGAAACAAGTTAACAGTGGTGGGTTGTGAAGCTGAACTTACATCCATGCACTCCCGCAGATCTCGCACGTAGGCTTTTTCTGTCTGAATCAGCTCTGCCATGATGAACCTAGACACAGACACACACACACACACACACACACACACACACACACACACACACACACACACACACACACACACACACACACACACACTTAGCAATTGTCTACTGTCCTCATTCACAAAATGATAAATTACAATGCCGATAGCTCTCTTTCAGCCCGTCTGCTTCATCCATTTACATTAATGAATAATGAAAGAGTTTCGGGCCATAAAACTTACATGGTCATAAACCAGCCAGGAATGACTGGAGTCATGCTCATGATTTGTGCTGTTCATAGAAAATGACGCAGTCTCCTTTTTCCTGTGTACTACATGTAGATTTATTTGTTCTCTTGTGGAGCTGGACGGTTGTGTCTGCACTTCTTGTGCTGGCACAGCAAAGAGGAGGCTCATGTGTGGAGGAGGAGGCGGAGGAGGAGGTTTTAATCACACAGATCCATTATGTGCGCACATTTACATGGAACTCAATCTCTTACTCAGAACCACTTTTGAGCAAGTGGGGAGGGGTTCAGTGCTGTTGACAAGGACGCTGACGAACAACAATTGAACCTCTGACCTTCCTATGACAGACCATGTAAGTAAGCACTAGGCTGCTCTGCTGCCTTTTTGGGGCACTGAACCAATCATTAAAACACATGTCCTTTGAAACAATAAAACATATTTCCAACAGGAGGAAAAATGCAGTTGAAATGCTAGCAAACTAGCAATTCTATAACCGTTTTTCTGTTCTGACAAAGCTGTTCTGAACAATTCTTCTTTTTCGGATGAACTATGACATAAACAGGAAGTTGTGACATACTCCTTTCTGCGCGCAGACTTGCGTTTCTCCTCGTTGAGCTCGTGAGCAGCATCCCGCAGCTTGACCTCTGACCCTGGAGCCGTGGCTGGGATGATGTCCAACTGGAGATCCTTACTCTGACACAGACAGAGACAAAAATAGGAAGTGAGTTGAAGAGACAGGCAGAATGTGAATTAGCTGATTTTCTACACCTGTTATCTACCAAAACACATGACCACTTACGGCCTTGTTAGAGTCCGAGGAGATGCCCAGGGCTTTCTCCAGGCTGCAGCGGTACTTGTCCATGCGCAGGGAGAAGTCTCTGTAGCGTTTGTCCACAGCTGTCACCCATTTCTTGATCTCTCCAGCGTGACTGTGGCCTTTCTCGCAGAATCCGTCAGCCAGCTGGATCAGCAGCTTCACACGCTCCTTAGTTTGCTGCAGGAGGGGGCCGGGGGGGGGGGGGGGAGAAAGTGTCATATACTATGCTTGTGTGTGTGTGTGTGTGTGTGTGTGTGTGTGTGTGTGTGTGTGTGTGTGTGTGTGTGTGTGTGTGTGTGTGTGTGTGACCTTGGCTGTGATGTGGAAGTCCTCATGTTCCTTCAGCAGTTCCTGTGTGTGGTGGATACTTGAGCCGGTGGAGGTGTGTGTGGACAGGTAAAACTCCCCTGTGTCGTGAATCCACTCCAGAGCCTGAAAACACACAAACACACAGAAATACATGTATTGTAAACTGCAAGCAGTGTATGTGTGGGAGTTTTTTTTTTTTTTAGCTGATCTTAACGGTTAGTTTATGTGTGTAAGTGTTTGATGTACCTGTTTGGCACTGCGCTCAAACACCACATACTGCTGACACTGGTCCAGCCGTCGTTTCCTCATGGTCCAGAAGTGGAGAACACGATTCTCTCTCTGTAGTAGCTCATTGAGGATGTCTTTACACAAAAGAAAACACTCAAGATTCAGGCATTCAGCACCTAAATACCCAACCAAACTCAAAAGATTTCACCAGAACTGCATACTGGCAACATAACAAGAGCAGATTGTTAGATTTGTTAAACCTTCTGACATGTTAGCCAGAGTGGAACTATAACCTGCGGTTTTTGAAGTCTGCAATTTTTAAACATGTTGGTCATTTATTGTATGTTGCTATGGCATATTCTGAGGACACATTCTGCTTAAATAAACCTTATATGCACTGGTTTAGAATTATCATTTCGACCAATATCAGTCAGAAGCTAGTTGTTTCAACCATAACCCTAAGCCTACCCATTATCTATTTCAACCACTTATGCATAAGGTAACTATTTCAACCGTTTATCCATTACTTTTAGCTATTTTCTTTCAACCACTTAACCATAACTGTTTTCTGATGCTTACTTTTAACCTGCTGTTCTGGTGCTTTGACGTGGCTCAGCATCCCGGGCATGTTGACGCTGTTCCTGTGCATGTACTTGAGGAAGACGTCTGCGTTTCTTCTGGCCAGAGTGCATGCCTGCATGATAGAAATACACACACACACACACACACACACACACACACACACACACACACACACACACACACACACACACACATCAGAGATGTAACTTGATAATATGCTTAGGGTCAGGTTAGATTGTGTTGTATGTTACCTTGAGGAAGGCCTCTTTCTGCTCCAGATGTTTACTGATCATGGGGCTGACGTGGTCCGTTTCACAGTTGGGTCCGAGTTTGTCGGCTCCTCCGCACCAGTCCTCCTCTCTCTTATACTCCTGCTCCAGGCTCTCCAACACACTGCAGACCTGTGGGGACAAACACACTTAGTCTGTTGTTTGGGGATAACACACAATTGGGTTTTTTTGTGGAATTTTTGGGATAAGGAAATCGTCAAGTTGAATGCTGAGCCCTCTGTGGCATCTTCCTACCTGTTCAGAGGTCTTGTAAAAGGCCACTGAAGCATTGACCAGCTTAAGTCTGTCCTCCATTTTCAGCATGAGCTGCTGCCAGTGGGAGGCCACGCTCTCGGCACAGTCTCTGATCAGGTCCATGTCATAGTGGTTTGCCTGGAGCAGAGCCTCGGCCTTCTGCTGAACCTGCAGGGCACTCTGGTGGGTTTTCTGCAGAGAGGGAAGAGGTGGAGAAACCAAAATAAAATCTAGCTTCAGACTTTGGAAAGAAAAAACACAACGGAGGGAGAAACAGATGGGATAAACAGACAGTGTCTCACCTCAATGGCGTGTTGAAACTGTTCGTGTTCCCTCTGCAGTTGTTCAGCTTCCTGTAGGGAGCTGGCTGTTATAAGACCAGCGTTCAGCATCGACTCGCCATTACGTATCCAACCCAGAACCTGAAAAAAACAGAGGAAAGCTGTGTTCAAATGTCACCAATCCAACACTATTTTTAATACTTGCAGATATCCTGGCCTGCAGACAGTTTTAAGACTGTGTGTCTGTGTGTCCTACCTGTTTGACTTCAGCCTGCAGGTGTCTCAGCTGGACGCACTGCTCCAGGTGTCTCCGGTGCTGCTCAGCTGCCAAGTCCAGTTCTTGTTGCTTCTCGTGGAGAAACTCCAGCAGGTCCTGAACCCGTGTGGCCATGTCGACGTCTCGGTCACACAGCAGCTCAACGCCTGGAGGCAAGACACACATTAGACTTTGGATGGATACAGTACACCTCTACCTAAAGTAGCTGCAGTTCTGTTTAAGTTCTGCCCACCGTTGCAAATAACTTAAAATACTTTTATCTCTTAACGTCTTAGTTACTACTTACATTTGTAATAGTCTTGTAAAGCAAATTTACCTTGATTTTAATAAGTGCTAGATGAATAATATTATCAGTATGTTTCAATACACATGACATGATGTAACCATTCTTTGTGCTGTTTTAGAGAGTACCTATTAGCATGTGAGATCACAGGTGAGTTATTATGGTTAGTGAGTGGGTGCCTCTCACCACAAACACTGACTGAATTTGACCTGCAACACCTACACAGTATCCATATTAAACTAATGTAGCCAACACAGAAATCTGTGCAGCAACAGTGAACACGAGCAGTACCTAGAGTTGGGTATCGTTTGTTTTTGTTTCCAATAGCGACATTTTTGTCGGTGCTGATACTTAAAAAAGTAAAAAGGCACAAAACGACAGTTGGTGACAGTAAAGAACGGCCTGTTTATTGTTAAGGCAATATGGTCAAATATACAACGTTACCTGCTGCCAAGTGTAATGTTAACTAGCGTCACATGCAGTGATGTTTCTGTTGCCTGTAACGTCCTATTCAGAGCACCAGAGGGCAGCACAGGCATTTGAGTGGCACTGAAATGAGGCACTAAAATCTGCATTGCCATTTGGTCCGTTATGGCGCTTTTCCATTACATGGTACCTGCTCGACTCGACACGCTTTTTTTGGTTTTCCATTACGAAAAAAAGTACCTGGTACCTGCTAACAGGTATTTTTTTTAGTACCACATCAGTCGAGGTTCCAAGCGAGCTGAGGCGAGCCGAAAAGGTGAGGTGAAAGCGACAGACGGGGGTGTCCTGAACAAACCCGCGATTTTTAAATAGTTTAGCCAGCTGTGTTATTTTTTGCTGCCTCCAGCTTCATTAGAAACTAAATGTGTCTTCTGGCAACAACAACACACCTTCTGTGTGTGTGTCACGTTAGGTCACGGCAGTTTACTGCGGCGCCGCTTGTTTACAGTCCTGCGGAGGCTCCAGGCAGAGCTTTCGCCGTAGCCTACGTACACACACACGGCCGGCTCGACGCACACACCAGCGCACAAGTATAACCATCAGGCCACTTCCATCGGCTACGGAGAAAGCTCTGCGTGGAGCCTCCACAGAACTGGAAAACAAGCTCAAGTGGCCTGATGTGTATACTTGTGTGCTGGTGTGTGTGCGTCGAGACGGCATACAAGACGACCAGCCACGCTGTGGCGGACGCACAGTGTGCCGAGTTGAGTCGAGGCGAGTCGAGCAGGTACCATGTAATGGAAAAACGCCATTAGATACCGGTCATCTAGGAACTGGTGCCATATTGGCACCGGGTTTCAGTACCCAACCCTAGCTGTGTTCCACTTTAACACTCAGCTGAATGGTGACTGATGTGGCGACTAGGCTGACAGTCAAACATGTCTTCACTTCTACTTCACAGCTTTTGAGATCTAATAGCTTATAAGAGCAGCATCACAGGAGGACACATACAGAACAGGAGAATGTTTGCAGATTCCACAATAATTTTTTAAGACCTTTTAGTGCCTGGAAAAAATTCTAAAGAAAATGTAAAAGCGAAAAGAAAAGAAAAGAGAAAGCCAGCGATGCTTTCTTTTTCTTTTCTTTTTTCCTTAAGGAAAGTTGATCAAAGAGGACAAAGCAAACTGCAGTATAAAGGAAATGAACACAAGGAAGGTGATTGTTAATACTGTTAACGGACTACACAGTTTTTGGTTCTATCAGAGACCAATGGATCCCTGGATAGCATGGTGCAGTAGAGTCTGGGCGCTGGACTCACCGGAGGCCTGGACTTCGTTGACGTACTGCAGCAGCTCCTGGCCCTGGTGGATGACATCGAAGGTGAGGTTGTTCATGGTCAGGGCCTTGTCAGCGTGGTGCTGCAGCCTCTGCTCGGCCAGCGTCAGGTCCTCCGTGTCAAAATCATTCATCTGACCCGTCAGCTCCTCGTTCCACGACTCCAGGTCAGAGATGATCTGAGGAAGGACAATAAGATTCCACGTCTCAGAGGCCACATAAAACCTTGAGCATGTATTTACAATGCTGAAAGGTCATTGGATCTGTTTTTTTTCTTCTTTCAAATGACAGATTTTAGCACAACGCTTGCTCAGGGAAAATAACAAATAAGTATCTTTTTTCCAAACTCTTCAATGGTTTGCGTAACATGTCTTTCTTTCACCAACGGTCACTTAAACACAGACACATACTGAACACACAGCAAAAACCTCACACACTCCCCCCTCCTCCCAAGCAGACTCACGTCGATGGCATCCCTCTCAAAGATGCGCAGTTGCAGGAAGAGCTCCAGTTTGATCTTCCTCTCCTGGAAGAGCTCCTCCATCTGAGCCTGTGCCTCGTCCAGCTGCTGCAGGACACTCTCAATGTGGTTGATGGAGCTGTTGTGGGGCGCCTTGTTGCTGGAGATGGCCGAGTCCCTGCAACAGTAACACACAATTAAGCAAGAAGCGGTGAGAGGCAGTGCTGTGCACCTTAAAAAAAGAAAAAGAAAACGGCTATAAAGACACAGTTGGGCATGACGCCAAGCAAACTTAGCTGCTCTACAAACTGCTGCATAGCACAGCCTA
>CM042330.1:32595724-32603224 GCA_023566125.1 Zingel zingel
ACACTTTGTATTGTTTACTGCATCATTGGCTGGACATTGCATGTGCATTATTATCTTGTTTTCTTCCACTGCTGGGTTCCCTGTCTAAGTATTTTTTAAGTGGTTTAAAGGATTTGATGGAATCAGTTTACTGGTTTTACTCTCTAGTTGCCTGATTTATTAGAAGTGAAATTTAGGCTGGTTTCAGCTCACTGTCAGCCGGAGACTTTTTAGTTTTGTTTCGTTTTTACTGTCATTGTTTGGATTTAGTTACACTTCTAGTTTTAGAATACAGAAGGTTACTGGACAGAGAATAATGCCTCCATAGTTGACACGCATGTGTCCACTGTTAAAACAAGAAAACACGTATACAGTATCACATAGTGGAGGAATTACCTTAAGAGCTCCATTAGAAGTGTAAAATAAGTAGACGTGGCTCTGAATTCTCCTGTACAACACTCTTCGTTTGCTTTTTACAGAACATCTAACTCAGGGTTTCTGAAGGTTTCAACAAGTCAAATTTCAGATATTTTTAAGCCCTTTATGAATGAAATGTAAGACCTATATCACAACATAAAAGTTATGTCACAAAAGTACTTGCAAAGTAAATAAAATGATTACAATTGAATAAAAGCGAGTAATAATGATCTGTACATATACAGCAAATTATATTTGGACGAGTGAAAGAAAAAACTACAACATCACAGAATAAAAAATTAGCTTTCAGTGAGCATTAGAGGTAGCGTTACATGGACGTTGGGTAATGTAAGACCTGTATAAAATGATTTAAGACCTAGAACACAATACTCCAGTGAATTGAAGACTTTTTGAGACCCCGCGGAAACCCTGTAACTGTGTCACTTGTCATTAATGCTAAGCACTGGTTTCATTTGGATTCAGGTGTGTGTACCTGAGCTGCTGGATGAGATCCTCTCCCTCCTTGATGACGTTGACGGTGACCTGCAGCGTGGTCTGCTGCTGCTGGCCGAAGCGTTTGATCAGATCCTGGACGGCCTCCACCGACTCGGCGTAAACGTCGTCCAGCAGCTCCTTCTGGAGCTCCTCCAGCCACGTCCACAGCTACAGGAGGACATTCATGAGCATGGTGTGTGTGTTTTTTTTTTTTTTACAGCAAGGTGTTCTTATACTATTCTATGAGCTTTTTTGGTAACTGTCATATCAAATATTTAGGTAGACCCAAAATTAAAAACACATTGGTTTGATGGACTTGCGTTGAAACTCACACTGGTCTGCACCTCTTTTAATTCTCACTCTGGTCACAGAATACACACACACACTGTGATCCCACCGCAACATACCAACCATTAGTAACCCTAATTTAACGTCACATTTGCCATTACGAAAGCTGTAATGACACTCGCAGAGGACAGTTCAGTGACTGCCATCGATCCTGAATCCCTCACCTATATTTTATGGTCAAGCCTAATAGTGCGTACAATTTGTACTCGGGAAATCAGAATTTCTGAGTTCAAAGTAAGAAAAACGCCCCCCCCCGGACTCGGACTTCCGAATTGGGAAGAATGACAACCTCACAGTACCCCGAGCTCAAAATCCAACATGGATGCCCCGTGCATCAACAGTTGTGAAAGCTGTAGTAACATACAGTTTATCAGCACTTCTGTCTTATTTGTGTCTCACTGAATCAGTCGTACACACAGTCCTGTCCAACTTCTATCAGTGGACATGTTGTTACGCTGCTTGTATGCACTAAAAACAGCCTAATGCGCAGTTACCAACTGGTATTGCTAACAATGGCTAACCTGGCTAGAGAAAATCCCACTGTGGATTCCGACTTGTTGTATTAAATGTAAAGCAGTCAACTTGGGTGTGACGTCATTCCCAGCTCCGGCTTCCAAAGTAAACGGAACACACTATAACCTCGATAGTCACCTTAGCCGATCCTAATACCTTGTCACCAAATTATCCTTGTTTATGAGGTGAGGACTGAGAAATGTCCATCTCTATGTGACTAACTGTATAAAAGCAAAAACAACGCACACATATTCAATTCCATTTCGTAATTATTTCCCTCTTGCTCAGAGAGCACTGTGAAAGCTCTCATCCACACTAACACACAGCCCACCATCCACTTCAGCATTACGTCATCCTCCCCTGCCTACCTCTTTGACGTGCGTGTGGAATGCGACAGACATGTCCAGCAGGACTTTGCGCTGCTCCACGCGGCGAACAAAGTCTTGGATTCTGTCTTCGAGCTGGTGGGCGGCCTGGTAGATCTCCTCTGGGTCACACTCTCCCGTCTGGGCCAGCTGCTCGGCCGCCTCCAGCAGCTTGTCTGCATTGGTGTACGTATTCTACACCGAGGTCGGGGGACGGAGAGAGAGACAGAGATGGATTAACCCTGGAAGATGGTATAATGCAAGTAAAACATATTCGGAACACAAGCAGAGAGAGAAAGAGAAGAGGCAGGGAGAAAATGAAAAACAGGAAATGCATGAGACGTGTACACTGATAGATTCAGTGATAGTAGAGCTGCACAGAAATAAATAGTGAGAGGAAATGGAGACATAAGAGGGGGTGAAAGTAAAATAAAGAAGAAGAGAAAGATGTGACAGAAACAAATGGCTGCATTAAGGTAGGGTATCAGAAGGTTGATATTATTTAGCTGATCAGAGCTGCTATTCTGGGCACTTCTACACAAGTTTTGTTAGTTTTTAGCAGTGGTGGAGGGAGATCCTTGTGTCAAAGCAGCAGTACAACAATACTCCATTACAAGTAAGAGTTCTGCATTGAAAATGTCACACAACAGTATGCAAGTATTTTCAGCAAAATGTACTTAAAATATCAAAGTGTCATTCAGGAAAAAAAACTTCAAATTAAAATGAATAAATAAAATGGAAAAAACACAAAATATGAGTGGTGGCTGACACTATGTGCTATTTTAACATGAGGAAATGCAACTATCGACACGTTGATATATTGGCTTAGACTTTGTGGAAAGTGAGAGTTACAGAAACAGAAGCAAGCTACCTGTGCCACTTCCTCGAAGTCTTCGTGCCGTTTCTGTAGAGCTCGGGCTCGGTGGAGGGACTTTCCCACGCCTGTGTGTTTGCTGAGGAAGGCCTCGCCGTGGTTTTCTATCCAGTCCAGCACCTGTGCAGAGAGGCCACATGTCCATAAAGTGAGACTGGCACTAGGAAATAGGCAACCACAAGGGGGCGCTCTAAGGTGGTAGATAAGCCAAGTGTTGATGATAATTAAAAGAGTGTGTAAGAGAAGAGGAATGACTTTTACATTTTACAAGGCGTTGCACTGAGCCTCTCTGTTTCACACTCCTCTCCCTGCACGCTGACCTTCATAGCGTTAAGGGATGAACAGCATCTGCTTGGACATATGACCCAATTCAGTTGCCATAGCAACAGTTGCCATGTCAACGCTCTCAGGAATGCCCATGATTTTTGGACAGTGTGCAACTGCATCATCATTTTGGACCATTCGATTATGGCATTCTCATTATGCTCGTTTTCAAGCCTTTACTCTGCAGAGGCTATATTTCAGACATTTATCCAAAGCTCTTTTCCACTGAAACGCATGATGAGTGAAGACGCAAGGTTCCAGCAACTTGCTCAAGGACATTTTGATAGGAAACATGGTTGCTGCTGAGATCAAACCCTCCATTAAGAGCAGAATTCTTCTAACCAGTAGGCTACCCAGCAAGTTTCAAATTACTGTCAAACCTCTCTCATAAGACTGGCAATTAAGTTTGGTCTTGGAATTACCACGTGTGCAATGCATATAAACAAAAACATATATACAGCATGTATGCGTGTGTCTGTGTGTACCTGTTGGACGTCCTGTTGAAAGACACAGAGCTGCAGACGTTGGTGCAGCCGCACTTTGCGGTGTTGCCAGATGTTTTCCAGCTGTCTCTGGTGATGCAGCACCTCATGGATGATGTCCAGGACGTGGTGCACTGCCTTGGAGTAGTTTGCTGATGCTGTCAGTGAATCAGCGCTGCCCGGGGTCAAAGGTCGCTGCAGTTTGTCCAACAGGGCTTTGCCATCTTGGCTCACCTGAGGAAGAGTTCGAAAATAAGTTGTCACGTCATGTTGAACTCACCACAACAACACGAATGCACAGGAGTGAAAAGCACTAGCACTCAAAAGTATAGTGGCATGAATACGTTTTGTATTTGACTTCACCTAGAAATATAAACATCCTCAAAATACCAACAGCCAGCAAACTGTGTGGATAATTGCCTGGGAAAGCGCACACTTTTGATGTAACATTTAGTAACTTCAAAAAGGGAAATGATAAAAGAAAGAGCCACAAAGGAGGAATTAGTGAGAAACACAATAAAAAGTTTACAGTTGCAAATAAACAGTTGCAGTTCCTTTTATACTGTATATTCCCAGCGTAAAAGTAGTCATCTATTTTAAATTAAATTTGAAGTACAAAGTACTAGAGAAGTAGACGTAGCTTTAATTTTGACTTTATCCTAGTGTACAAAATGTAATTCTTCCCCAAACAATACGAGAGCTGCATTTTCCAGAGTTTGTGAGAGAAACTTAATTTTAAAGTATAAATTTCACTAACAGAGAAAAGCTACCCCAGTTACTGTATGTGAATTATGTTCTAATAACAAAATTGACCTAATTGTCACTTTTAGAAGTGTATTAAAAACTAGGATAAAACAAGGATATTGCTGCAAATTAAACAGTCCGTGCTTTAGTGTGATGTAAAATGTTATTTTCTACTCTTAATTGTTTTGCACACTGTATATGTAGAGGTGAAGTGTGGCATTACCTCAGAGTAAGCAGCAGTGATGTGTTCATACAGGCCTTGGTGGTGGTGGATGGCGTCTTCAAGGTCTTGCAGCTCCGAGGGCAAATCCACCTCGCTGCACGCCTTGCACCACGAGTCCACGTTACTCATGTACTGCAGGGGAAGAAACGCACGCTTACATTTACACACACCGCCCCTCAGATGTAAAGTGTTCCACATGAGACACGGCCTGATCTTCCAAGGGGTCACATGCATGTCAGACATTATTTTTTATAATTATTACTGAGTTTAAAATGCTGAAATGTCCTTGTTTATGGTTATGAGCTCTCAAAGTTTTTTCAGAAACATTATACATGGCTGAATGTGCCGTTTATTGGCCTGTGGTGCTTTCCAAGAACTTGCAGTACACCCCTGTGGGAGGGGAGGAAAACAAAACAATCAGCAAGGCTGGCCTCAAAGAAATATCACAAGTTGACGTGATCTCATTATTGCCTTTTAAACATCTCTCCCATTATAATTGGAGAAAGACACATGAGTAGAACAAAGATGTGAAATGAGCTTCTCAGTATGTGTGGAGGAGAAAAGGTTGGGGTGAAACCTCTGAGGAAAAAAAAAAAAGAAGAAGCCGTTTCTATTTTAGCTCACAAACATGAAAGGCTGATCTGATGACAGCAATATTCCAGGTCGGAAAAGTCGCACCACCCATGTTCCCTAGTTGGGATTCTGCTTGTTTGCTTTTTCAGGCCATAAATCATTCCATAGTGGCCCGACTAACGAGCATGCATATGTGTATGTAAATGTATGTTAATGCAATGCATGTTATAGATTTAATGAGGCTAAATGAGAATTTTACAACCCCTACAGTGTGTGCATGTGTCACCTCAGCTGGTTCCAAAGGTACATCAATGTGAGTTTTACTGACTTCAGTTCCCACTGTACTGGACTTGAAGGAATAGTTTTTTCCAAGAATCAAACAAACAACAAATACTGTGATTAATTAATGAGCTTTAGACATGCTGGGAAGGTTTGCTAAAGGGTTGAAAATTCTAGACGATTTCCTATATTCTTGCAAATTCAGTAGAGCTAAACCAATTATTCAATCAGTTGATCGCCAGAACATTAATTGGCAACATTTCTGATTACTGATTCATCAATTTAAGTCATTTTTAAAAAGGGAAATGTCCAAAATGTACTGGTTGTAGTCTCTCAAATGTGAAGACTCCCTGTGCTTATTTGTCTTATATGATAAAGGAATTACTATCTTTCAGTTTAGAACGGATATTTACACAAAACAGCCCTACACCTGTGTTATCACTTTTGTGTCTGACTCACCTGGTCACATTTCTGGTGGAAGCTGGCTGACATCTCCAACAGTGTGCTGCGTTCATCCAGCGCTGCGGCGAAGGCCTTCCACTCCTGCTCCAGCTGGCCTGAGATCTGCTTGATCTGCTGGGAGGCGTAGTGACCCGACTCCAGCAGTCGGTTGCCCACTGACATGATGCGGTTGATATTCACGTACACATTCTGCACGGCGGGACAGGGAGAGAGAGGGAAAGAGACCATTGAACAGAGGGTCGTGGGTAAATTAAGCACCCCACATTGGGTGAAAATGAAATGAAAAAATTCAAGCGACTAGATTGATTACTCCTCTCAATAGTTTCATAACTGTTACGTAAGGCCAACTGTTGATAAAGAACAGGATTACTTAATACATGGTTGTGCTGCTGCTAACACGCAGACAATGTTCGAATGCACACAAGCTGCTCCAAACAAACACTCAAACACAGCACTAGAGGTTGACGCTAAGTGCAATAACTATATATTTATAGAGTGCAGGGCACGGACTCGATAGTCCAAGTGGGTGGAAAAGCATTACCTCCTGTGGGGAATCAGTTTGTGAGCGTTTGTGTGTGTGCGTTTGTGTGCGTGTGTGCGTGTGCGTGTGTGTGTGTGTGTGTGTGCGCGCATCTTACCATGCAGTTCATAGCGAAGTGGTTGTGCTGGGTTTGCAGCTCTATGGCGTGGGGGTGGTTGTTGCCAATCTCTGTGTAGCCTGCCAGGAACAAACCCTTGTTGTGCATGATCCAGTCAAACATCTGAAGCACGGGGAATGACAGAACAGACACACAGAAAAAATAAAAGTTAGCCAAATGAAAACACACACACACATTCACCGTTAACTTTCACAGATCATTGCAAGAGCAGGTAAAACCACGCAGCTGGCACTTAGCCATGGGGGTAGATTGACTGATTGTGTTTGGGTACTGCTGCAGTGGAGAGTTGTCATCTTTCTAGGCCAGAATACAGAGAAATGGACTGCCTCTATTAAGAGTATCCTCTCAGGCTCTCCTAGAGAACAAACTCCTGGCCTACGGTGTCCTAGCAACAAGCTCCTACGACTGCAGTGTATCAAAGACTGCAGCTTTCTCTCTGTTGCTGCAACCTGCTATTTTATTCTACTCACTCAAAACATGGATCTCTAAATTTCTCTCCCTGTCTCTTTCTATTTTGTGCTGCAGCTGTCATCCCGAGCAGTCTAGGGGGCAGCCCGAGTAGGTGGCTATGCACCTGCATAAGCTCTCCTCCATCTTACCGTCTCTCTTCCTGGGATGTGGTGGAGGGTAAAGCTATTCAGTTTATTTGTGGAAGAAAGTTTAAGCCACAGTTTTAAGGGCACAAATGGAAAAAAGGACATACATTTATGAGCTCTGCATACACATTATAAATCAATGCCTCTATTGGCAGCTATCTGCCTTA